>SNQJ01S0123518.1:33834-44685 GCA_010110895.2 Picea sitchensis
ATTTGTTAGTCCAAACATTCTCTCTATGCATAGGTATAACATATCTTTCACTATTCTTATCAGATCTACTCATATCAAATCTTATTTCATATATCAGTGACCTAGTTTTCAAGCTGGGACAAATCTTATCAAACATACCTAGATCCATACTTTAGAAACAAAAATTTCCACTAATATTATCTTTAGCAGAGCACAAAGATTCCATATCTAAAACTTTCACTATTCTTACCTTTATCAGGGCACAAAGCTCGCAGATCTTACCTCTTTAAGAAAAAATTATCACTTTTACCTTTCTCAGAGCACAAAGCTTTCAAATCTTACCTCTTTTCTTCGGATATGACCCTTCTTCTTGGCACAGAACTTCACATCTCAAGTGGAATGTTGTGCACTAGGGAAACAGATCTATGCATGGAGATTTCACAGTTTCAAGTCGGATCTTCGCACAGAGCTTCTTTTTAATCAGTTCCCAGCAATCACAGTTTCAGTCCCAGCAACGGAACCATTTGTTGCCATAGAGCTAGACCCAGGGTTCAACGCTACAACAATGCACCAACAAAACCCTAACTACTGGCCCTTTCGGCAACACCTGCGAAGCAGATGAAGTCTCACCCGAGGTAGAGGCAGGGGTGGTTATAAGACTCCAATGTCTGCAACCTTAGCTGGGACACAGATCTATGACTGTAACACCTTCACAGAGAACTTAGCAGTTATAGTTCATCAATATCCAGTCTTATTTTATAGCACAGTTAAACCCTAATTACAGAGCATTGCAGTATTTAACCAAATCTACTATATTCAAGCACTAAGCACATCCACATAGGTCAGATCTAGTATTCATCTCTACTATTAAGTTCATAGCATTAACATATTTATCTACCATTCATCTATATCAAAGCACTAAGTAAGTAAACATTTAAACACATCAATACATCACACAAAGCAGAGAAACGCCACATGTACATGGTTCACCCCCACCCTGGGGCTACGTTCTCCAAATCTTCGTCTTCTTTATTAGCTTCTTCAATCGGTTACATGCATAGAGCCACAAAAACCCTACTCCGCAAAGGACAGGAGATATGCGCACCTCGCTAGATCCTCCTTCCCTAGGCTAGGTTACAGCACTAAGCCTCTTCCCAATCTATTACACTCACTTGCACTTAGCTCTGCAAGCCTCATACATTATGCACAAAAGAAATCTCCACTCAACACTTAGCACTTTCGATCACATAGATCGAATTTTAGCACTTATCACCCCCCTTTCTCCTCTTTCTTACATCGCATAGCTACTTTATTTATATATTACAAAATCAGGCCTAAACATGGGTAAACCCATGGGTTGACATCCCCATACCCATTACATAATCCTGAATCCAAAAAAGGGCCCTAAAAGGGGCTGAGATCCTGCGATCTCCAGTTCGTCTTGCGCTCCACCTTCGACAGCCTGTCGAAGCCCCAAAAATAGGTCAAACCTGACCAAGGATCCTCAAAACTTGGTCAAGGGCCAACAAGATTCTTGTCTCCTGTTAGAAACAAGTCATCCACATATAATAATAATATCATTGGTCCACCATCTGCAACCTTGTAGTAAGGTTTGGAATCTGCTTTACTCTTGGTAAGTCCCAAGCTCATCAGGAAACTTTCTGATCTTACATATCATGCCCTGGGTGTCTTCTTAGGCCCATACAAATATTTCTTCAATCTGTAAACATGAGACCCCTTCTCATGTATCTTGTGGCCGCTCTATGTATACTTATTCTGACTACTGGAGCAAGTGTCTCGTCATAATATTCTCCCTCTTGCTGGGAGAATCCTTTGGCCACAAATCAAACTTTGTACATATCTATGCTGCTATCAAAAACATGTTTTATATTGTAGATCAATTTGGAAGTCACCACTGACTTCCCTTCTGGTATTAAGGAAAAACTCCATATCCCAGTCTTTCTAATTGGCTTCTCCTCAGTCACTGAAACAAGGGAATATTCCCAATAGATCTCATATCTCCTCAAAGCCTCTGAAAATTTGATCTATCCTCCTCAACCCATGTCATGTGTATGTCGGTCCTGGAATACATCTCTCTCTTCCATATGAATATGAGGAGGAATGCTTTATGAATGAAAGTATATAAGCCATTGACTCTCTCTAAGATCAGGATCACTCTAAGTCTCCATGATCCCTCTGAATCTTGACTCCCTCTAATTCTCTATAATCTCCAGATCCATATGCTCCCTCTGTATGTGATGATTTCCTTCGAAGTATTATATGAATGTCCCTAGGGAGGTTTCTCCTCCCTACTGAATTGTGAGGGTTGACTCCCTCTGAACTCTAGCTCATTTTGAGCTGGTACTTAGTGTGGTCGTCTACCTCACCACTGGTGGAGGAATATGCTCCTCGTGATATGGCTTATCAATGTTATATGTCTTTGCATCCTGCAAAGTGTCACAGGACCATGATGGTCTCTTCCTGGTTACTACAACGATTATGGGTAGGCCCTTCTGGATCTACTAACTCTTCCTGATGATCTGAAGAGTGATCAACTGCACTAGAGGTATTTATTTGATCATCTTTGGAGTCGTTTTCTCCTTACAATCAATATCCATATGAGATACTTTGTATCTCGCAAAAGTACCCTTCTTCGTCCTCTTTTTCTTTAGTACATGGATGTATGCGGTCAAGTATACAACTTCTTATCTGGGTAGTCTGCTCCATGTCTCAAACTAGAGACCATCTAATATGTTGCCTCCTGCAACTGTCACTATAGCTTCCCTAAGAGTTATCACCTGTGACCTACTCAGAACAAGACCAACAACAAGGGAAAACAACAGACAATAATAATACTCTTATAATATTAATGAAAACAATAACGAGAACAATCATCATATTAAATCCTTCTTAGAACTATCACTTGTGACTTGCCTGGAACAAGAGCCAAAATAAATAAATAAAATACAATAATAAGAAATAGGAACAACACTCTTTTAGTGTTGTGACCAATCATTCATCCATGGCAACCTTCCCAAAACAAGAAAAACAAGAGCAAACGTATTTCCAATATAATAACATTTTCATAAGAACATATCTATGTTAACAAGAATAAAAGACAATTTCATGGTAATCAACATATCATTAACAAAGTGACCTGTCTGGAAGCAAAACAAGAAGTATCTCCTTGAGGATATGTCATTTCATCTTGCAAAGAAGTACAATAAGAATTTATATCAATAGTATTCACATGCTACCAAATATTCATTGTATCTAGTAGTAATAGAAGCTTTCAAGGATTATTGTCACAACTATAGGGTTTACTTGTAATGTAGCAATTATCAATCTTGATATGTGCAAATTGGAAACTTATCAATTTAATCAATCAAATATGGAACCTGGAGTCTTATCTTCAAGAATGAGTGTTGTTTCTCTTCTTCTGAGTCTCCTTCACTCAAAATGACAAGTATTCTCTCCAAATTGTCCCTTGTACTAAGACAATATGCTTTCTTGACAAAAATCTAAGTTAGGCAATATACTGCAAGTAAACTCAAAAATCTCAATCTTAATCAATCTAATACTTTGACTAGAGTCAGATTATAAATTTAACTTTGAACAAAGGTTAGTACGATAATCATAGCTTCAATAGATAAAAATAAAATTGTATGTTCATAAGATAAAAATAATTCCATAACAGCTAGAGGCATTTCAAAACAATCAAACATGGATTGTGTTGTTCCTATGAATGTGTTGGATATGAAATCCCTCTTGATCTACCATTGTTGTTTGGAAAAAATATCCCTTATCCTGCAAATACCCTTAAGATAATGATACAATTTAAACACACACAAGTACATACCTCTGGAAGGAGTGGAAAATAGTGGCAAGAAATGATGAATCTTGAAACTTCAAGGTGCTCCAACTTGCAATATGAAGGTAGTTGGATATGCGTTAGGGTAAGGTGCAGTAGGAAAACCAAAAATTAGTCCCAGCGTTTCACATAAACTTCACGATTCCATAGGAATTGCAACTGGTACTACAACTGGTGTTGCAACTGGCACTACAACCAAAATTGCAATTGGCACTACAACTGGAACGAAGCAACTAGCACGAAGAAACTAGCACTACAACTGTAACTAGTACTGTAACTGCAACTGGCACTGCAGACCTAGGGTTTTATGAGGAAACCCTAATTTTTAATTTCAGAATTTTAGAGATATGATCCAGGGGAAAGGTGCACCCTACTTAGGAAACCTTCTTGATGGATTCAGTATGTTCTCAACGAGCTTGACAATGGGGGAAACTAAGGATCTTCCTTCCAGCGATTAGATTGTTACGAAGGAAACCAACTCTGATACCATGTTAAAATTTTGGTATGATCGTTTAACCATAGAAAATGTCACATCATTGTCACCCAACCACAGGCATTCACTATGCCAGCCCTGATCACACTAACTTTTTCTTAGATAGAATGATTCTGGAAACTCCACACTAGAACCAATAAATAAACCCTAACCAAAAACACCATTGTTTCAGCAGAAACATAATACCAAGAGAATGTACCTCTACTAATAGAAGCGTACCTTTACCAAGAGAAGCACATAAGAGAGATACCAGAAAGACTGAGATTACACTGTGACAATTGTTGCACCACCCTCTCTAGACTTGCGCCTCATTCTACTGCAAATGCATCTACAACTCCTCAAACTTGCACCCTCCTTCTAATGAGTGAGTGAGTGTCCAAATGAGGAGTGCCTAGCCTCTATTTATACTAGTCTTCCAAGGTGTCCTTACTTTCTGGATCCTTTTAATACTTTATTATTATTCTCTTTGGGTCGACTTCTCTTCTATGGTTGTCATGCATATATTTAATGGTTCTCTTACTTCCATAATATTATATTCTAAGTACAAAGGTTACACTTGGAGGTTAATACCTCCCACTTTTTACCAAAACATCAACAGAGGTAATGGAAATGACATTGTGGGACATCCATGAGCTTGAACTTGGGGAGGATTTACAACATCATTCCAACAATCATTGGTTGGGATCTCAGGTGGTAAGGACAAATATGGTTGTAATGGCATGTCAGAGATATTAGGATGTGAGCGTAAAGGTGATCCTTTAGGTGGAGTAGGAGGTTGAAAGGATCTTTGTCTGGATAAGTTCAAGAAACATGTCTATAAGAGTTGATTAAACTCTTCAAAATCAACATCAAAATGTATTGAGAATCAAAGTCTTTTGTTTCCCCCTTGCCAAAAATCATTTGGCCTTCTTCCTCTGCCTTTGTTTCCTATGCCATGGCTGCCTCTATTGAAAAATATCATCTATAAAGTATAAGTCTAAGTTAGAGTATGCATATAATAGGAAGTGAAACATCAAATACCATTTTCATTAACAATTTTTGGAAATATCTCTGACTTGATCAGCAAGCAAGCATGCATACAACCAGAAATAAACTGAAAGGGTACTTCAAGAAAAACTTTTATCTTTGTTTTGAAATGCTTCACCACCTCATAAAAATGATTATTATTTAGGAACATGGGAATTGAAATGTAATTGGGAGTATGATAGGCTTTATAATGTATGGAAAGTGAATATAGATGGCAGGGAAAGAGTGTCACATGTTCAAAAATAATAACACACCAAACATCAACCATTCACCAATATTTCAAAGTCTTCCAATAATCCTCTTATGCATAGAATATCAAGGATATCTCCATTAACTACTAGCATATCCATTGTCTATCTCCAAAAGAGGCCTTTGTAACTGTTTATGTTTCAGGGGGAAGAAATATGGACTAAAATGAAAATGAAATTTGGGAACTGGGAATAATTCATGTAAAATGTGAATATGAAGGGAATTGGCCCTGAACAACTAATATTTTCCCAAAATATATGACTTCATCTAAAACAAAGTTCATTAAAGAACAACTATCTAAGAATATGTCTTTTTCCAAATTCTTTCCTTTGATCAAAATATATTCATGTTATTTGATACCCATGCTAAACTGGTAGAAAAACATTTTTATTTCATACAACAGGGGAAAGAAGAATGGTTTTTTTTTTAAATGATATATTGTCATGGGAATTAAAGGAATGACTAATGGAAAGTGAGAGTATGGGGGAATATGATCATGTATGCAGAGATAAAAACATTTCATATCTCTCAAACAACCTAGCTACATTTTCATTCCAATTCGAAACAAGTATGCCTCATAATCAATGACTAATTTTTTCAAACCAAATCTATATGTACATGATGTTTATCATCTACACAAAACCTTTAGTAATTTCCAAGTATCAAACAACAAGGCTATATCAATTGACTGTGTCAAAAAAAATTGATACCAATTACTTCAAGGGCCAAAACTTCATGGCATAAATGTCCTGGTGTTTAATTGTTTCAAAATAAGCCAATAAAATGTAATATGTTGGTTAAACATTTTCTTCAAACATTTATTTAATCGAACTGGGTGAAAAAACTTTAAAACATTCATGTATACTTAGCTTAGATCTCAGCTATACAAAAATATCATATGCATATACCAAAATCAATGAGGGTTCGAAACTAGAGAGCAATAGCATCACTCTCTTATTTGTCCAGAATATATATATCGACCTTGGTCGAGCACTAAACAATTTTGTTGTGAAAGGAATGCAGGGTATCGAGCTAGGATGAAATAAATAAAACCTCATAAGTTTGAGTTCAAAACCAGATGTCTTCAAGTCATGTACATGACTTAAAACCCATGGTTTATCATGGAAAGATACAACCAAGTAATCCCCAATAGCAGTAGGGTTTGCAGCAAATAAAACCAATGACATGGTAATATCCGAAGAAACTTCATGCATAAAACAGTTGAGTGGAATCACAGGGAGTTCTTGAAGATATGGGTTTGAAACCCTTCAAGAAGAAAACTAACATACATGCAACAGAAAACCTATGAGACCCCTTTTCCACTATTGTTCAGTGTCTCAAAGCTTGATGAGTGGAAAATGAGGTTGCTACAGGGCATGTATATTTTATGAAAAGGAGTAGGAAAAAAGATACACTGAGTCAAAACAAGTTATATATGGTGAACTCACACGGTTAGTATCAGGAGATAACACTTTTCAGGATGAGGGTAAATGCCAGAGTAATAAGACAAGGAAGTATTTATTTTGGAAAAACAAAAACGAGCTCAAGAAGACAAAAAGAACAAGCATACTCATTACCAATCAAGCAGAGTTATTCCAAAACCATTTGCTGCAAAAAAAATGTGCATTTGATGGATACAAGCTAGAATAGCATACCTTCCTTTGGCACTTAAATATTTATGAAAAACAAGTCTCCAGTTAACACCACCACCGCAGTCGAGCTTTGGAACAAGGCGTCACTTACCAGTGCAAAATCAAAATGAAATGTGGAAACCTCAGTGAAAGTTGGTATACCTCATTGCATGAATGTTAGAGTCCCATGCATTGAATGCATGGGGTGTCACATTCTCCAAAAATCAATATCACATTAACTTTCAAATCCATCTTGGATTCAACTATTACCATCAACCAATCACAATTCTGAGATATTTCCAATATGCAAATGTTCACATGCAAATAACTTCATCAATAGACACATAACACTGCCAACCCAAATGATGTCCCAACTTCACATCAACTTCATTATTCGAATGTTTATTAAAAACCACATTCATTGCAAACAAATGATGTGATGGATATATACATATCAATTTGAGTGACTAAAGAAAGGTTCAAGTGATGCCAAGCATTATACAATATCAATGTTGAGCTCATATAATATACCATATGCACTATGTTCAAGAACTTCATACCTTTTAACTTCAACATGCCACCCTTTCTCATATAGAACACGATTGCGTTGGAAGTCACTCCTGTATTGCAACAGGAGCAGAGCCCGTGGCCATCAATTTATGTCATGAATAAATTTAATGGGTGATCAAATGGTAAGAGACGAAGGGTATCCTCTAACTCAGGACTAGGCCGGTATGTAAACACAAAAGGTCTTGATCTAACTTCCTTGAGTGAGTTGATTGTAAAATGATGAGGTGGAAGACTTGGTGGGGTGGTGAGCAAAGGCTGCCCGGTTATGCTCAGCGGCAGGAGAAAAAGCTTCGAATACAAGATCCTCTTGGTTACGAGTTTCGAGGCTGAAGAGGGTGACTTATTTGGATCCTCGAGTCTGGAAATCATTGGCCCGTTGAAAATCACAGGAGCCGATTAGAGACAATGCAACTATTACGGTGATCCAACCTACATCATCTATATGATTGCAACTGTTGGATCCTTCAATTCTGAGTTGTTCTAACATAATAAACAAAGAGATGGAAGAGAATCTGACATTCACTTAAAAGCCGAAAGTCTCAGGTGCCAATACATATTCGACGGCAATGCTTCACTAAAACTCTATGTCGGGGCTAAATAAACCATCGATGCTAAACAAAATGGCAAAAGAATGCCTACATATACTTGGAAGTGACTCAGACGCCGAAGGTGCGATCATATCATGAATTCAATGCCGACATTGAAGACTTCTCACAGCCGGTGACGCATGCAGGCGTTAGGCGAGGCCTTATGAGTCGTTTGTCAAATACATAATCTCTATCAAAATGGCACAATGAATTACGCCTCTACGCGGTCCTTTCACGGCCTTCTATTTATGGAAGAAGATGACGTTCAACCACCATCGCTACCACAATAGCGCTTCCCTTGGGTTAGGGTGGCTACGGTCAACTTCTTTGTACGGATGACATGGTAACTTTCCTTTGAATGTTGCCCGTTGGACCTACTGCGAGACCCTATGGAGGCGATGGATGAGGTGAGGCAGAGATGCGAGGTGGAAGCTTACTAGGTGGCGAAGCGAAGGCTGTGACACCATATGGCCAGGCGATGTGTACCACGAGAAGGTAGCAATGGGAGCGCCTCAATGCGACGGAGTTGGGAATTTGAGACCTGCTGCGAGGTGGAAGTGGCATATAGTATGGAGGTATAGGTGTTAGGGGGTAAGAGGGTCTAAGGGGAAAGGAACATGACAACGAGGAGAGTCGAGGGCCGAGTATGTAGTAGCGAAAGTGAGAGAGCGGGAGATGTGATAGAGGAAAGACACATGGCGGCCCGGTAAGCTGATGGAGTAGGAGATGTGAAAAAAGGGGTTCCGCTTTAAACTGTCAATTCGGACCCCTTATTAAAGAGGAAGAATAGCGGTCAGAATCCATTCGGCGGCCAGTCTGGGCGCCCGAATCTTAAGCGCTCAAACTTACGCTCAATTCGGACCCCCTCCACTTAAAGGTAGAATGGTGGGGGAGCTCGAGATCCAACCTTGACCGTAGATCTGCGGCGAATCCCAACCACGCGGTTTCCCAACGCCGCGGATGCACATTTGCGCCCGAAGCACCCAGGATAAGTGGGTTTTCAACCCACTACTTTGCATTTACCACTCCAAGGCCCAAACCAGCGAGGAGAACACCCCTATACAAATGTTGCTAACAGAACCAACAATTATTATATAGATGTGATGGTATTTGGAGTTATATAAAATACTTTCGCCAGTAATTGATTTGGAGTTATATAAAATACTTTCATAGATGGTGGACCATATAACTATACCATGCATAAATTTGCATAAATGAACTTGCCTTCGTTTGAAATATATCATGTAACTAGAAATCAATCCTTATGATAAATCTTTGTTGAGACACAACAATTATGAGCGAGTGAGAACCTTTTAAATGCTTCATAATCTTCTCATGTAAGCCTCAAATAGCATTTATGAGTGGAATGTGAGTAATATAAAAAATATTTTGCATTTCACAAGAAGAACCCCTTTTCCTTCTGTGCAATAAAACTCATAATCAAACCGAAGAAGGAAGCATTATCACGACACAATGTAGATGAGAGTGTTTCAGCATAATGACATCATTCAATCTTGGGGATAATTGAAATTAAACATCTTTTTCTTTCTCTCTAGGGGGTCCCACCTATAGTTAAATATTTAATATATCATAGATAATAAAAATTGTGAATTATGTCTTGCAACTATTTGCAGGCTAGTGGCTAGTTTGCGAGTTTGTGAGTCAACAGGATTGATATTCATCACAAGATCAACTAGAACTATAGCATCAATAAAAGGATAAATGGAGGGTGGAAAACTTATTTTTGGCTTGAAAACAACTGTAAATCAACCGACCTTTAGATATAGGATAAGAAAAAAATCATCTTTGAGACTCTCGTCACTCCTATTATTTTATATGGATGTAAAAATTGGGGATGCAATGTCTCTAGAGAATCCTGGAGAAAGATAGAGCAGATCCAAAAGAATTTTACAACTTATAATCTCAAAATTAAAGGCAGTACACCCTATCATATCCTCCTCATAGAAGTGAAAATTTCCCCCATTGAGAACATAGTTATGACTAGGTAGTTAATGTATAATAACAAGTTTAAAAACATGGAAGATAAGAGAATACCCAAAATTGCTTCAAAATTCAGCCAAAACCAACTTCGGCTAAAGTGGGGATGGTATAAAGATGCCTAGTCTTGACTAAATCATTGGGGAATAAAGGAAGAGATTATTCTATAGATAATATTAAAAATATTGTTACTTCTAAATTTAAGGAGAAATTGTGGTGCGATAAAGAATTAGAGGGTAAAAGAAAATTAAGATATTATAAGGGGGTGATCAAGACCATTGAAAAGAAGAAAGTTAGCATTGCTAAAATAAGAACAATTTTTCACGAGCTCCATAGTGAAACTGGGCATCAAACAATTCTCAAAATGTCGTGGGGTGGAAGAATTTGTCTTCTTTGTGACACTAAGAAGGTTGAAGATGAAAATCACTTTCTCTTATAATGTCTGGC
>SNQJ01S0123519.1:0-10918 GCA_010110895.2 Picea sitchensis
TGCAATTGCCTAACACCTCAGTGTTCACACAACAACTCCTTAGTTCTCTAGTTTTGAAAAAAATATTCCAGAGGTTCTTCCTCAGTTCCACATGCTAAGCAACGTCCTACCTCATCACACATGTGCATTTATCATTTTTCCTAGGTCTTAGTCATTTTCCCAAAGCTCTTTTCCTCTTGGGAATTTTAGCATCTTGGAAATCCTTGATTTTCAAGTGTGTCAATCATCCAGATTGACTTCTAACACATGTTCTTTCATGCCCAAGGTTGGCTTCATCTTGTTCCCCACTCATGGATTCATAATAATCTCTTTCAAATTGGTTGTTCCTTCTGTTCCCTCCTTTATTAATTAAATAAAATTCTTGTCTCTTACATCTATCTAGTGAATCAGGACACTTGGCAAGTCATTTTCTTACACAATAATTAAATTAATTACAATCAAATTTTCCTACAAATTTGAATTTAAATTTTTCCAATTAAGGAAATTTATTATCATACCAAATACTTTATTGAGGGGTATTACATACTCTCCCCCTTGGAATAAACACTGTGGTCGGTGTTAAACACTTATTCGGTTCCAGTCATCCTTGGAATAGAGTTGGATATGTCTTCCTCGTGACATCCTCCAACTCCCAAGTAGCTTCTTGAGGACTGAAGTGCTTCCATTGCACTTTTACCTGAACGATGACCTGGTTCCGCACCACTATTTCTTTCTTGTCCAAAATGCACAATTGTTCCACTTGGAACTCGCCTTCTGGTTCCACCTATAACAAGTTCCAATCAATTACATGAATAGGTTCATGAACATACTTCTTAATCAATAATATATGAAAACTATTATGAACTTTTAAATCTGTTAGTAATTCTAGTTGATATGCTATTGGGACAATGCATGCTAGCATTTCAAAAGGTCCCCAAAACCTTGGTGCTAGTTTTGAACACTTCCCAAGTTTCATCGAATGATTTATTACCTTCACCGTGAGATAAATATGATCTCCAACACTAAATTATGTATGTATTCGATTTTGATCTGCATAGCTCTTTTGTTGGTCATGTGCCACCTTTAAGTTTTGTTGAGTATTTTTAACCATTGATTCCATTTCTTGTAACATGTCTGGTCCAAACATGATCTTGTCTACGAGATCATCCCAACTAATAGGATTCATGCATTTCCTTCCATAAAGGATTTTGAATGGACTCATTTTGGTTTAGGATTGGTAGTCGTTATTGTATGTGAATTATTTTAAAGGTAAGTAGTCTTCCCATTTTTACGGTTTGTCCATTACATACATTCAAAGCATGTATTTAATAATCTGATTAGTATGTTTAGTTTGTCCATCTATCTCTAGATGGTAACTAGTACTAAAGTTGAGTTGTGTTTCAATACCTACAAATAATGTCTTCCATAAATTTGAAGTAAACTTAACATCCCTATCAGAAATTACTTTCTTTGGTACTCCATGTAATCTAAAAATCTCTTTCATAAAAAATTATGCAATATGAACAGTTTTGTAAGCAGACTTTATAGCTATGAAATGTGCAGATTTGCTTAAAGTATCCACTACTACCATAATTGAGTCATGATGTTTTTGAGCTTTTGGAAAACCTATGATAAACTCCGTTGATATTACCTACAATTTCCATTCCGGTATAGGGAAAGGCTGCAATAATCATGTAGGGTGTTTATGTTCCACCTTCACCTATTGACATTCTAAACATTTCACCAAGTAATCATTTGTATCAGTTTTCATATTAGACCAATAAAATTGTTTTCTTAGTGATGAAATCATTTTATGATATACAGGATGGCCTAAATAAGTATTTTTATGGATATCATTAAAGATAAGCAGTTTTAAATCCATTGAATTAGGTATATATATTATGTTCTTAATTTCAGAATTCCTTCCTGGTCGATTTTGAAATTTGTCCCATTTATTTCTTCTTCACATGTCATCAATTTTTCCTTTACTTTTGCATATTCCTTGTCTCTTGTGACTGGAAATTTGATTTTTTCACCGAGATCATTATCTTCTTTACTCACAATTATTTTATAAATGCCACTTGTCCTTCTGCTAAGTGTGTCTACAACTTTATTTTCCTTGCCTTTAATATGTTTGATTTCAAAGACAAATTCGCTTAAAAATTCCATCCATCTTGCTTTTCGGGCATTTAATCCTTATTGATTTAACAAGTATTTCATGCCACTGTTATTAGTTAGAATTAGAAAATTCCTTCCTATTAATTAATGACACCATATTTTTAAGAGATGAATCAAAGAAGATAATTATAAGTCATGTGTCACATAGTTTCGTTTGTTATCTTTTAATTTTCGTGATTTATAAGCAATCACATGCCCTTCTTGTGATAAGACTCTTCCTAAACCTTCCTTACTGGGATATATACAAACAATTAAATCTTTATAAGGGTTGGCTACTTTAAGTATTGGTGTAGTAGTTAACCATTCCTTTAGTTGATCAAAACTTTCCTAACACTTTTGTGACCATATGAATTTTATTCCCTTTTTCTGTAAAGATGTAATAGAAAAAACAATTTTCAAAAAAAATTGAATGAACCTTTTGTAATATCTTGTTATTCCCATAAACGATTGTATCTCTGCAACATTCTTGGGTCTAGGCCATTCTACAATTTCCTTTTCTTTTTGGGGTCTACTACTATTCCATCCTCTGAAATAATATGTCCCAAGTATTGTATATTTTCCTAGTTGAAGTCACATGTGTTGAATTTAGCATAAAATTGATGTTCTCGTAACATTTTCATCACTATTTTTAGGTTTTCTTCATGTTCTTTTTTCATCTTTGAATAAATCAGAATTTTCTCAATAAGAATCAAAACAAACATATCTAGATACTTGTTGAATATATTGTTCATTAGACACATAAAAGTGGCTTGTGCATTTGTGAGTCCAAAAGGAATTACCACAAATTCATAATGTCCATATCGCATCCGGAAAGTTGTTTTGTTAATGTCCTCATCCTTAATTCGGATTTGATGATAACCAGATCTTAGATCAATTTTTGAGAATACTTTAACCCCTCCCACTTGATCAAACAAGTCGTTAATTATAGGCAAGGGATACTTATTATTTATTGTCATTTTATTTAGTTGTCAATAATCAAAGCAAAGACGAGATGTCATATCCTTATTTTTAACAAACAAAATCGGTGCTCCCCATGGTGATACATTGGGTCTAATGTATCATTTATCAATTAATTCTTGTATCTGTATTTTAATTTATGTTAAATCTGAAATGTTCATCCTATATGGCTCCTTTGACATAGGGGAAGATCCAAGTATTAATTCGATACAAAAGTTTATCTCCCTTCTTGAAAATAAATCTAGGATTTCATCAACAAAAACATCTTTGAGATTTCTTAACACCACATAATATTCTAATTTTGGTTTATCCTCCTCATTATGTATATCCGTTATTTGAACTACATACAATTGACACCCCTTATGCATTTTTTAAACTACATGGTTGATAATTGTCTTACCGAGACTGGTTTCCTTAACCCTTGAATTGTTCTTTTTAGACCATTCCCATCTTGATAAACAAATGATTTATCGTAACAAATTAGCAGATTCTTGTGTGATTCCAACCAATCGATACCAATAAGAATATCATATGATCCTAAGGGTAACACATTTAATTTAACCATAGTATTTTTACCATTTATTCCTATATCACAATTAGGAATATACTCTAATATTTTCCTTTTTGTACCAGTGGCCAATTGTACTAATCAAGATTTAGGGTTTTTATCCTTTTTAGATAACATCTTTCTACTAAAGATGGGGTTATGTAATTTAAACATGATCCTAGGTCTATTAAGATAGAGACTTGTTTGTTTTATATCTTACCTTCAATTTATACTACAGTAGATTGATGATCAGCTTGTCTCCGTTCTAGGGTAGCATTAATTATGTGTATGTATTTTCCCATATCTCCAACTATGTGAGCTTCCTGTAGATTGTAAATTGTAGTATTTCTTGTTGGATTTAAATGTGGATAGTTTCTTTGAAAATGTGGTTCTCCACACTCCCAACATTTCAATGGTTCTCTAGGACTATCTACAATCTTCTTAAATCCCAAATTAACTGGTTTGTTTCCTCCTTGAACTTGTTGTGTGCTAGATGAATGATCATTTCTTTGAAATCCTTTTGTCATATTTTGGTAAGGTGTTTCTTTGAACTCTTTCTTTCATTGGTTTAGCTTATCTTGGTTTTTTTCCTTCCATGCCTTAGAAGTTTCAGATATCTGTTTATATTGTTCATCACACATTCTATGTAACATCCCGCTCTGGCACACTGAGAAAACTTATTCTTTGAGGACACTTGCTGCATAAGAGTGATAGACTTTATGTTAAATAGAACATCGCGGTTTATGATGTGTTATGATAGATGACATGAATTTTTTACTACTTTGATGTGGGTAGGTGTTGTTGACTCGGTTTCATTGAGTGTGCGGGGTTTCAGACCTTGAGACGAGAGGCATGGTGGAACCCTTGGACTCCGGATTGAGTCAGACAGGTGTGCTATTTGGGTTGATTTATTTCTTGTGATATTTCATTGATTTGATGATATGATGTTGACATATTCTGTCACGTTTAGCCGATGATCTGGTGTGATAGCTTGCCGCCAGGACTCACATATGGAGTAAAGGAGGTCACACCTTGATTTCCAAAGAAGGTTGAGAGGGAGAGGTGTGGACGGCTGACCCTACCACGACCTACTAGCACTCCGCCGTTATACCGAGCTGGGTTAATGATTACCTAGTTGAGAGGATCCACAATGTCGTGAAGGCTGATTCGCGACAGTCCTCGCGATGGTTTTAAGGGGTGCGCAATAAGGAGGGAGCCTTATTCCTTAGAGCCCTTAGTCTCCCAAAAGTTCACGTGGTGTTGACTCCGAGGGTTATAGATGTCTACCAATCCCTCCAAATTGTGGTGGCACCTTGGATCCGTGATTTGCATCATGAAGACGTCGGCATAGAAACATAAATTGACGAGTGGAACCATACGGTAAGTGGTGTGTCTGAAGTGCACATCATAGAAACCTGGGTTAGTGGCACCTTGGAGCATTAGATTGCATCACTGAAGACACGTGTAAAGGAAAGCGAATAGAGGTGAGTGGCACCCTTGGAGCTTACGTGGTGCATCACGAAGTGCCTTGTTGCATTGATGTTGAGGAAGAAATAAACCTAGGCGGCCCTAAGACATTAACACCTTAAGAAACTCTTAAAACAACTTCCCTAACCCAGTGTCCTGGGTTAGAATCTAAGTCATAACTTAAAACAACTTCCCTAACCAAGTGTCACCAGTTCAGAATCTAAGTCATAAGTCTAAAATTCTCTAGGGTAAAAATTTAGTCTAACCTTAAGAAAGGACCCTAAGAATAAAAATAAAATTTTAACCAAAAACCCATTTCCGTAATAGTTTAGTCTTCATAAAATTCTTGGGGTAAATGAAGAGAGTAAGGATTTAATTAAACTAAGGGATTTAAAAATTTGCAAAGAAGAAATTAATTCCTAACTTGTGAAAGAACAAAAGATATTAATTAAGTAATAAATGAAAAGATTAATTAGCGCATTTGCCTTTTTGGTTTTAAAAATGGAAGGGAATAATAAAAATAGGGAAACTAAGTAATAAAGGAAACATAATAAAGGAAAGAAGGGGACATAGGGTAAAAAACAAAGTCAACATAGGAGGGAATCTGCAATTAAGAACTTCCTAAAATGAACTAAATTTAGCAAATTCATTTAGGGAAATTTACTAAAGGCATGTAAGGGGATATAGGAACACCTAGGAATAAATTTAGGAGCAATTCTAGGTGGGTGAGGGATTTGAGACAAATAATAAATTAAAGAAAACATTTATTGGAGAAAAGAGGGGGATGGCGACACTTGTGCGAAGGAGAATAATTGGAATTATTTTATTAAAACTTAATTAAAATGTGATTTAGGAAAGTTGGTGGGTCTCAAAACTCTATAAAAGAAAAGGGGGATGAGGAAGAATGGAGGGGGGTTGTTAGTGTAACATTACGCTGCCAGATTTGTGACTTGACTTGACTGATTGCTTGTGAGGAGTTGGGATTTTCCAGCTCCGATAGGAGTGGTAGCTCAGCCTTGCGAGGCGAGCTGGGAAGCTAGATCTACCATCTGGACAGTGTGTGGCCCCTTTGCAGCTGGGGGGGATGATGGGGAAGCAGAGTACCCCTAGTGATTGGCTTGGAGGTACCGGTGAGGTCTCTACGGTCGGCAAGCAAGAGCGGGACAGAGCGCGCGGACAACGCTTGGAGCAGGAAAAAGGCAACGATACGCCCTTTAATTTTGCAGAGTAGATTGCTTAAGATTTAAGCTGGGTTGGCTTGTTGATTTAAAAAAAAAAAAATGAATTGGTTAAACGTGTTAAGGTTCCATCTGAATTTGATTGAAATTGTTTCATGGATGAAGGTTGGGTGTTTGCATTTGGAATGGAAGCATTTTCGTTTTCTGAAATATTTAGTTCGCTGTATTACTAATGAAACCTCGACTGTCATTCAATAACCCTCCCTGGCCCATGTCGCTGCGCTCACCTTACTCTTCATTTTTATTTTTATTTTTTTTACATTGGCTGCTTCTCATGTATAAAGGGATAAGTTAGTTTTGTACTGATATGTTCTGGCAGTTTGAGTTTGCGCTGTTACCCTTCCTGGAAAATTAAATAATGCGTATTACTCTTGGCATTTTTGTTTTGTTGAAATTCTGGATCTCAGATTTGTTCCGGCAATAGATAACACAATGGTTATTTCAAAAAGGGATAATGAAATTCTCATTGCGCGTTGCTATACATCNTATCCTGAGTTTTGTTGTTATTGTCTTCGTTGTGTGTATGGCGTTTATATGTTAATGGTTGTTTTTAACCAGTGGGCATTTTTAAGTTAATGGCTGTGTGTGTGTATGATTGGGGCATTTTCCGGTTAATACTGTGGGCGTTCTAATCTCTGTGGAGGCGATTTAATTGTACTGGGCTTCTCGTTTTTTGTGTGTGTATGGTTATAGTGGTAATGGTTCAGGAAATTTTTGTTTTGGTTAAGTGTTCTAAAATTTTTGGCTCTGGAAAACTCGTTTCATGCTGTGGGTTGCGGGTTACTAAAGGGAATTAAAACTGAATTAAAATCGACCTGGCAACCGGTGCTTGGCATTTCTGTTGATATCTGGATATGAGATTTCTTTTGGCCTCAGGCTTTTGGCAATTTCGTTTGAAAATGTGGATACCAGATTTCGTTCTGGCACTGGTGTTGGCATTTTCGTTTGGAAAGTTCGGATCTATGAGCCTCTGCATTTTGGTGGAGGGTATCCACGCGAATCCCAACCACATTTCTATTGTTTTTTCCCAGTTTAATTACCTCTGCATTTTTGGGTTGTGAGCATTGTGTTTTGGTGGAGGATACAGCCATGTTCCCAACCACTTTTATCGGCCTTCGTGATGAGTTCTTTGTGAGATTGGGGAAGTTACCCACGCGGATCTCGCGCACCTCTCTCTGCAATTTTTGTGTCCTAAATCGCTGGAGGGTAACCATGCATCTCGACCACCCAACTCTGCGATTTGGTTTTATTCCCTGTTTGGTATTATGTTCTCAGTGTTTTCTATTTTTATTTTTAGGCGTGACCTCTGATTTTTTTCCTTTTTTGCATATTCATGGGGGCAGCGACCCGACAGCTGCACTCTGACCTTTGCCTTGAATTATCCCCCGATTTCGCCCCCGTGCATAGATTTATAGTGCATTAATTCGTCTGAGCAATGACTGTGTAGAACCGCAACTCTATCCTCCCAGCTGGTGGTTAGTGGTGTACCCGAAATCTTTTAGATGGTCTGCGTTTTCCCTTCCTCGCATTGCCGAATTAAGTAATGACAGTCATAACCCTAATTTTCAGTTTCAGTGTAATGGCTTGGGCAGCGCTTTCTGTTATCGTAATAGGTAGTGGTAAGGTTACCTTAACAGGTCGTTATTGCAAATGTAGATGTATGTTTTTATTACAAAATAAATGTAAACATAGGGGTGATTAATATCAATGTAACGATTGGTTACCTTATGGAAGTATTAGTGCATTTTAAAATGTGATGCTTTATGTTATCAAAATTTTATGGAGGAGTAACTCTATACTAATTAGATTTAAGTGGAGTAATGGAGCTGCAATGAATGTTAAAATTGTTATTTTTTTATCAATCGCCATTGCTGGTTTAATAATCGAACTCTGTCCACTTAAAAAGATCTATCATGAACTTTACTTTTCAGATTGTTATTTCCTTATTATGGTTAAATGTTATTTTATTATCATTCGTCATTTGTTATTTAAATTTCACTGCCAAATTTAGTTCAACAAGAAGAAGAAAAATATATATTTTTCTATAGCATGAATGAATATTAATCGTAACACCTTATAATTTTCAATATAACAAGTTACTTTAGTTAGCATTGGTTCAATGGAAGTAAATGGCCTACAAATTGAGACTGGGTTAAAATTTAATTACCCAACTAGAATTTTGGTAAATTATTAAGTGGCAGTGGAAATTTGTCGAGGGCATGGTTAAGTCACCTTGAAAGAACTGTTGCATTTAGTTTCCAGTGCTAAACTACTTAGTTATAATGTTATTGATTCTAGTTAGCCTACAATGATGTTATTTGTTCTAACCTTGGAGAAGTGTTGACCGGCGTAATTGATTTCAATGAATGATGATATGTATGGCACCTTGAGAGAAAAAAAAAAAAGATTACCATTGCATCTTGCATTAAAATAAGGTTAATTTCCTTGCGCTCGCACTTATGTCGTTTCATGATGGAATTAGTAATCAATCTCTTGCACTGTGGAATTCATGGGTTGTGTGTTGATTCATAGGACTTATCGCGCGACGATCGTCATTGATGTTCGTTGTTTTAGCATTCTTTTTGCTTGGTCTGTTGTGTTGAGGAGGGATGTAGAAACCTCCATGTTCCTCAAAACAGTCGCTAGCCGTGAGACCTTAAATGGTTAAAATCGATGGGAACCTGGGCTTGAGAGTTGATTATGTGTCTTGGAGGTCCTAACCATTGCAGGGTAGGATGGATGGGTATTCAGTGTGACTTATTTCTGAGTGATCGTCGTTAATGCATGCAGTGTCTATTGTACGTCGTATGTCGTCTTGTCGTGTTCGTCTTTCTTGCATCTTATTCGTCGTCAGGTTACTATTTTCTGCCTGAGAAGTTTGCCAGGAGCCTATCTGACCTTCTCTCTCTCCGAAGCAGAGGACTAAGATTAAATGCCCTGCTTTCGTGTGTAGAAATAGTAAAATATACTATTATGGATTCTTCTTTATGTTTATGGTCGTTTAATGCTTGCAGTTACTTGTTGTACACCTTATGTCTTCTTGTTGTGATCTTCGTGGTTGCGTCTTGTTAGCATCGGGTGGCGACGTAGAGTCAAGTGTGTTTGTTCCTTTTTACACGCGCGCACACACCTTAAACAAAAACAATTTGCACCCGTTATCATAGTTGTTGTCATAAGCAGGAGTTGTCACATTCTAGCCTTTCAGAAAACTTCATTCAGTGATTTAGGATTGTCAAATTTAATTATGTCTTGTGTGACTGTAGTAGACAACTGTGATCTATCCTCGAATTATTCAAAAATAGATTATTTCAAATTTTTGGTTCTAAAAATAATTTTTTGTTTAACGAAATTTGAATTTTAATTTGTGGAAGTATGTAATTATGATTTTTATGACTGTTGGACACAAGTTTGACTTTCCAACTGTCCTCTTTTGATGGACACGTATATGAGACAAACATTTTAATAAATTAAATGCTGGAAAACAAATGGAATATCCAGGTTAAAATTAGTTGACTATGACTCCATGAGTGGGGAACATGTTTGAGTTAACTCAAAGCTAATTTTTACAAGTGTCATAAGTTGAGTTCTGTCACTAGCAGCCCCTAAGGATTAGGGATTTGTAAAGATGCAAATTTTCCAAGGAGGGAAATGAATGGAAAGTCCTAGGCAATGGAAAAATGAGATATATACAACATATGTGGGAGGCAAGACACTGCTTACTATGTTGCGAAAAGAACTGTTTGTTTTTATGAGCACATCTGGTGTTAGAAAAATGATTTTATGAACTGTCGAGAGAGACAGTGGCTAAAGAGTGATGCAAAGTTTTCTCTTATGGAGTCATGGTCAGGCTAGGGGGTGATCAGGACAAGTAATTGTGGGTTTTATGTATCTACGGTTGGGTGGACTGTGGTTGTTCCATTTGTTTTCCCAGCATAGTTGTTTCATATATGTATCTTAATTGTTTACATGCCATTCTAGTGAAGTATTGAATGGTTGATATATATGTAAGAATGATATATATACAGATGCCTTATTGTTCATATTAGATTTATTGATTTACATGCATATACAAATGTAACTAAGTTTATTTATTGATTTGTATGTAGATGCAGAACCACTTATATGTTACAGAAATGCCTAACTATAGATTGGAGTTGCTTAGGTATATGTTATTATTCATGTTGGATTTGACTTGAATTTACTATAGAATCTGTATTTAAGCTACAAAATTGATCTACATAGATAATTGGGTATGTATCGAAGATAAATAGTCTCCTTATGGAGATCTCTCAACATGAAACTAACTACTTCAGAAAAGGAAAACAAGTGAATCAAAATGACTAGATTACATCAAAGACAATACTAAGTAAACTGTATATTTTTTAATACTTCTGAAGATACTCATGCGATAAGAATTGAGTAAATAAACAGAGGAATTAAAAGTCTAAAACAAGAATGATTATCCGAAACAATAGGTCTAAGAGATCAATATTGGAAATTATATTTATGCACTTTGATAGGCCATTGATGTATGACAGCATGGCCTTGAAGT
>SNQJ01S0123519.1:21850-32788 GCA_010110895.2 Picea sitchensis
TAATTAAATATTTCATAATATAAAGATATATAGTTGAGCTAAATGGAGATTGTACTTTGTTATAGTATCTTGTAGCACTTGATGAATGATGATTGACCTTGGATGAACTTGACTTGACAAGTTACTAATTGGTGATTAGGATTTGATTTGTGTCTACTACTAAGAATGTACTTATGATAACTTGCTTCTTATTAATCTTTATGTATTATACTTTTAATTGAATTTACATTTAAGCATTACTTGAAAGATTGATTAAGTAGAGTAGATTAATATTTTTCACTATGAGGATTTGATGTTTAAGTATGTTGATAATTCTAGTATTGAACTGCGGTGTATGATTTGATTAATAAGATTTAGATACTTCCTTGTTCCTCAAAACAATGGCCATTCCTGAGACCTTAAATGCTCAAAATCAATAGGATGAATCCTGGACTTGAGCGTTGATTATGTTTCTTGGAGGTCCTAACCTTGCGGGATAGGTTGGGAGGGTATTTTCCTTATGTTATCTTATGAGATATGTTGATTGAATAATAGTGATGTTTCTTTCAGTTTATGGTCATGTAATTGATTGTGCAATTATTAATATTGTTGTTACGCATGTCACTTGTAGTAAAGTTGTTTGTGTTAAAAAAAAAAAATTGCCTCTTTTGCACTCACTTTTGTTGTCGTAATGGAGGGATTGTTACATATGGTATCAGAGTGGGTTCAACCTTGCCACATTGGACTGTTACGCCTTCCACTATGTTAAAATTTTGATTAAAATATTATCGCTAATTAAATTTTGAAATTGTTGAGGTGACAGTCATGGTTAGAGGATGCAAGATGAGTAAACATCATGGTGCGGAGAGACGAGGTATGCCTCCTCCGATTGTATCCTCACTAGAGGAATCTAATCCTTGGGGAGATGAGTAGACTATTGAGGATGAACAAGTTGATGTGGGAGATGTAGTAGGTATGGTGAGATCCTTTCATAGAATGTTAGAGTCTTTGATTAGTCGTCTTGATTAGGATGAGGGCAGGACATCTATACCTAATGAGGGTTCACACCGCCCTCTAGTGGTTAATAGTAGTTTTCTCAGGAAACTCTAGAAAGTTAAGCTTTTGAGTTCTTGGGAGCCACAAATGGCTCAGCCACCAAGGCATGGTTGGAGAACATGGGGATGTGCTTCACACTTCATGATTACACCTCCAATATGAAAGTCTGCATGGAGGTATTTCAACTGAAGGGGAGTGTTTTTCTATGGTGGAAGACGCTCATACCTCAACTAAACATGGTTGTCGAAGATGTGTCATGGGAGTTGTTTAAGGAAGGATGTCAAGAGAGTTACTTGTTCATGGAAATCATTAAGTTCCAACTTAATGTGTTCAATGCCTTACGACAGTGTGGTCGTGTAGTGCCAGAGTATGAGTCCAAGTTCATAGAACTACATAGGTATGCTCCACATATAAACAAAGAAAATTTAAAGGTCAACAAGTTTTGTTCGACCTCAGCTTCAACCTCCAGGCAAAAGTGAGGATCCTAATGCCTCAAATGTTACACGATGAAGTTCACAAGGTCCTCATAGTGGAGAAAGAGATTTAAAGTAGGGAAAATATTTTTGATTGTAGTATTAACTTGGGAAATTTTTTAATAAAGGTAAAACTTATGTCACGATATTAGGATCATATGACGTAATGACTAGTTTGGAATGGATAAAATTGCATGATGCAATACTTAACTGTGAACGAAATTGTTAAGTTTGATAGATGATTTGGGGAAGAATAAGATGATTGAAGAAAGAAACCAGGTAGTGACCTTGAGATTTATATTCTTCTCTATAACTACATAAGAGTAAGCATAATGGATTCTAGCTATATGAAATATTAGAGATAACCAAAAATGACAAGGTAGAAGGATTAGAAAACTTTCTTGTTGTAACGAACCGCCTCGTTACGACAACCATTCTCGTAAGAGGTGCAAAAAAAAATTGTGTTTAAGAGTGTCTCTCTGTGCGATGTGAAATAGCGACACCGCATTGACTCTACATCATCACTGATGACCAACAAAGGCATAGTAACCATGACAAAGTAAAAGCCCGACCACCGCTTTGTCCTACCCAATAGTTTAGGACCTCCAAGACCCATAATCAGCGCTCAAGCCCGGGTTCCCATCGATTTTAACCATTTAAGGTCTGGGGGCTGGCGACAGAACATGGAGTGTCTACATCACTTCCAGAGCTAGCTGACAAGTAACCAAGTGAATAAAATCAAGTCACGACATAAATAAAATCACGATTTAAGCCCCTTCTGAGGCGTGACAAAAGGACTCGACGAACACTCAAGATCGACATTATCTAACAGAACAACCACCCTAATATACTAGTAATTTAAAGATGCGTAATTCTAGGGTATCACACCACACATGTTATTAATCAATAATTAAAAATTACAATATCAACATCATGAAACATCAACTATATCATTTATTGTCTCACAATCCGGACCATGTTTTTACCGTTATCCTACCTCTTATATACTGCCACAACTACTAATTTCATAATGACTTTACAAGATAAAATCATTCACTAATGTCCAATAGTAATGCTACAATTGACATCATATTTATAGGTAATATTAATTGAAAATAACAACATGCCTCATAATTTCAATGGCAATCTAAAATAATAAATTTCAAGGACAAAGGACCAAGAGAAGGCGTTATTGGGATATGACAACCATCCATGTTTAAACGACAATATTTAAGATAGCAATTAGTTAAAGATCTCACAATAGGGAAGTAGCATCATGGTTATATGAATCACTACTTGAAAATACAATGTCACTTCATAATTTAAAAAACAATCTATAATATAATAAAATTTTAAATGACCATGAAAAACTATCCACTTTGCAATTGACATTAAATTAAGATAACCATAAATGTTTAAAATAACAATATTTAAGATAGCAACTAGTTAAATATTTTACTATAGGGAAGTAGCATCAAGCTAGTTTATATGAATCGTTACTTGAAAATGCAATATACTCCATAAATTTTTTAAAAACAATCTATAATAATAAAATCTAAAAGTGACCATGACAAACTATCCACTTGCAATTGACATTAAATTAAGATAACCATCAATGTTTAAGATATCATTATCTAAGATAGCAATTAGTTAATTATTTCACTATCGGAAGTAGCATCATGGTTATATGAATCGTTACTTGAAAATACAATATACTCCATAATTTTAAAAAGCAATCTATAATATAATAAATTAAAAATAACTGACAATTAAAAGGCATTATTTGGATTGACAACCTATCAATATTAAAACACAATAATTAAAATAACTAATTAATGAATATGTTGATATATAGCCATAGAATCAGAATGATATATTCTCGGTGACGGTAACGTTTAACAAGCTTTGCTAATTAGTAAAGACTTCCAGGCAATATGTCAGGGTATCTCGGCAATGCTTTAAATGACCTTAACTCAAATTTGCTATCTCACAGACCTAAGATGTACTAACACTCGTGCAGTAAGCAGCCCTATCAGTAATACCACGATTTGAACTCACTCTTCTATATTCTAAAATTGGCCACAAGAAATACTAAATTAGTTGACCTACGTCCCTGCAACCCTTACGAGTATTCAATCTTTGTACTAGCGATTTGCATGCAATGGTATTCATACAAACGCCCAGTTTTAGGGAAATTGGTTTAAAATAGAAAGATCATAATAAGAACAACAACATCCCCAATCGCAGCCAGATCGTCGTGACAGTAACAAAACACATTGAAATAGAAACGGATTGTAAATTTACCATTTAAAACGCATCATTCCAGGGTGAAACTCGACGCCTCACAAAAGATGGCAGATTTAAACACAAGATAAATGTTAATCTCATAAATACACAGAGTCAACCTCAGTAAACATCACAATCCTCATTCAATTCTTGACAGCTTAGTACCAGGAAAACCTGATCCAAACAACCACCGGAGGCAATCTGTGAAATCGTGTCCTTGATCCAAAACAGCATAGGGTAGCAACTCAAAAGGGACACCACGAAGGTCCTAAAGGGAACGAAGCACAAAGTAGAGTCAACTCGGAAATGCCAAAATACCGCGAAAATTAGAAAGCATAATAATTGGGTGCCAAGCTCGTCCGATTCGCGGTGCTTGAAGGTTGCCAAAATAAATCCCAGCTCAAAATTCGTTAACCAAGCCCATGCTATGCGGTCGGATTAAATGAAATAGAACAAGCACATAATAGTTTGATTTCTTTGTTGAAATGCAGTACTGTATTCGGCAAATCATTATTGTGAGAGCCAGAATCCCAGCGATAAAGTCAACACTCAAATGGCCAAATTCTGAACAAGGAAAGGCGTTAAGCAGCGGATGATGCACATCATTCCAGCACCCCACAAGCGCGTGCGAACTAAAACGAATTATCCAAGGTTTAAAAGGGCGCCAAGCCAAAGCAGGTGCGAGGAAAGGTAAACCAATTGCCAGGAGATACCAACGAAAAGACAGTAGCTCAACCAATTAATGACAGTAAACTTAAAAGACATGTCTGAATTTTTTTTTTGGGTGAAATGCCCACTAAATACAAAAACGCCCCAAACCAGAGGAGTCGCCTTGTCATCAACTGTCACTATGCGGTGGAAAAATGTAAACAAATATATATGAAAAGCGACTCTATATTTGTCCAAATACCACGGTGGCAAAGTATTTAAAAACAAATGGAAGCATGGCTCATTCGACCCTTTAAAGCCCGATTGGCAGCCCCCAAGCGCATTCTGGGAAGATGAATTTGTGAAATATAAATTGAAATGTTGGGTTAAATGGATTCTCCAGATGATAAACAGTTTGCCAGAGGTAAAAATGAATCAATGGAGGTATTCCAGAGATAAACAATTTCTTTTTTTTCCGTTGACCATTAATAAGACGAATCGCCAAAAGCAATTTAAAACTAACCATTTCTAAACAATTTTTCCGGAATTAAAATCATACCTTAGCCCATCGCCCGCTTCAAAGACGTCCCTCGAGATGTGCCGCTTCCCTCACTCCGTACCGCTTCTGCTTGCCGACCAAAGAAAGCTCACCAGTAACTCCCAGCCAAACGCTAGAGGTAATCTTCTTCCCATTAGCCCCCCAAACCACAAAGGGACCACAAGAACGGAGATAGACTAAGCGTCTCGGCTCGCCTCCGGTGACTGCCACTCCAATACAATTGAGATTTTCCCAACTCCTCACAAGCAACACGTCAAGCCACACTTAAATAGCGTAACGTTAGCTAACCGTTCATCCCTTCTTCCTTCCCTTTCCCTTTCTTTTATAGAAAAATTGAGACCACCTACTTTCCTAATCATTAATTAGTTAATTTTAATGACTAACCTCTAATCTCTGCGATCCAAGTGTCACTCATCCTAGGGTTCTCCAAAAATTAATTTCTTTTTTTTTTTAAATTAAAGACTCAATTCCCTCCTCCCCAAAATGGCTCCTTAAATTGCTCTAGGGTTCCTAGATCCCCTCTCATGCTTTAATCACTTTCCTAAAATGAAGTTTATGAATTTTAGTAACTCCTTAAATGTTGATTCCTTTTTGTTTTTTTTACTCTATGTCTCCTACTTTCCATTATTAAGTTTCCTTTATTACCAGTTTCCTCATTTCTAATTTTTATTCCTCTCTTTATTTTTATTTTTACTTACCCACTCTTTAATAATTTTAATTCTTCTTTTTACTTCGAAAATGCCGCTTGTTTCCTTAATTTAACTCCATCATTCTTGTACCCTTTACTGAAGACTTTAATTAACACCTAGGAGGGTTTTAGTTTATGCCCTATGTTTATTTTTTGTAGGATCTTTTCTTAGGGCTTGTCAAATTTGTCTTAGAGATGTTTTAATTTAGGGTTTTGATTTGAGCAGGGTGACAATTTAATTAGAGGAGTCATTTTAAGAATTTTTGTAGTTAGGTCTAGGTCATCTAGGTTGTCTCATCATCATCATCAATGCGGCGTGCCCTTAAGGACGCACTCGTTATCCAAGGAATTGCCACTAAGCCTTGTTTTTCTTCACGATGTGACGTTCCCTTTAGCATGCACCACGTGCTCTAAAGGGTGCCACTCGGTGACTTGCATTTCTTTGCACGGCGTGCCGCCGGGGATACGTGCTCCAAAGGGTGCCACTCATTTGGCTTAGTTAGTAGACTCTATAACCCACAGAGTCAACGCTCAGCGGGCTGAACTTAACGGAGACTAGGGATCTAAGGAATAAGGCCCTTGTATTAGCGTATAGAATCGCTCGATGGCGGCATCATATTTTTCCCTCACGACATCATGGATCTCGAACTAGGTAATCATTAACCTCTGATTCGAGCCACATATAAGTGCTAGTAAGTATGTGAGTTGTTGTCCACACCTCCCCCACATCGTGAGTGCTAGTAGGCTGTGGCAGGGTTGTTGTCCACACCTCTCCCTCAATCTCTCTGGAACTCGTGTGTGGCCCCTTTACTCCATATGTGAGTCTGGTCGGCAAGCTATTGTCAACCTGCATCATCAACCACCATGTCAGATCATGTCAACCACATATCATAAAATCAATAGAATATCATCAAAAAAAAACAATATCACCGTAAATGAAATGACCCAAATAGCCCACTCCGTGACTCAATCCAGAGTCCAAGGGAGTTCCACCGATTCCTCTGCATCCTCAAGGTAAAAAACCCTGCACACTCAATGAAACTGAGTCAGCAGGACCTGTCTACATCAACGTAGTAAAAACATCCTATCATATAACTTAACACATCATAATGAAGGAAAAAGTTTTATCATCATAAAAATCCAGATCACTTGCGAGCAAGTGTCCTGAAAGAATAAGTTTGGTAAGTGCGCCAAAGCGGGATGTTACACTTGTAGTGCAAGAGTTTGCAGATGTGATTCTAGAAGGGTTACCAAGTTTCCCGCTCAAAAGAGAGTTTGAGTTTACAATATACTTGAAGCCTAGAATTGAATCAATAGCAAGAATGCCACATCAGATGCAACACCTAAGTTTCAAGAGTTGAAAATGTAATTGAAGGAATTATTGGACTTGGGACTCATACGTCCAAGTGTTTCATTATGGCCTGCACTAATGATTTACATGAGAAAGGAGGATGGATCATGGAGACTTTATACTGACTGTCGTCAATTAAACAAAGTGATGATCAAGAACCAATATTCGTTATCAAGGATAGACGATTTTTTGATAAAATAAAAGGAACAATGATATTTTCGAAGATTGAATTGAGATAAGGATATCACTAGTTACGAATTAAAGAGGAAGATATCCCTAAGACCACATTTAAGATGAGGTTCAAACACTATGAGTTTACTATTTTACCGTTCGGACTGACAAACACCCCGAGGGTGTTCATGAGCTTGATGAATGGGGTGTTGCTCAAATGCTTGGACAAGTTTGTTCAAGTATTTATTGATGACATACTGATTTATTCTCAAAGAAAAGAGGAACATGATGAACATTTAAGATTGGTACTATAGTGTCTACAAGAAATAAAATTGTATGGGAAACTATCAAAATGTTATTTTTACCAATCAAAGATTCATTACTTGGGACATATCATATTTGGTGAAGGTATCGTTGTGCATCTAGTGAAAGTAGAGGCGATTATGGAATGTCCTTCATCGACAAACGTACAAGAATTACGCATATTTATGGGTTTAACAGAATATTACTGAGGATTTGTCGAAGGTTTTTCGAAAATAGAAAATCTGATCACATACTTGCAAAAAAAAAAAAGAAGTTTGTATGGACTGAGAAATGTATAGAAGCATTTCAAATGCTCAAAGAGTTGTTGACGACAGTGTCGATACTAAAATTCCCCAACATGGAGAAGGAAATATTGGTATGCATGGATGCATCCAAGGAAGTTCTAGGTGGATTGTTGATGCAATACGGTCGAGTGATCGCTTACATTTCAAGGAAATTGAGAAATCATGAGGACAACTACGCAACGCATGACTTGATGTTAGTGGCAATTGTATATTCCTTGATAGTTTGGAGACACTTTATGATTGGAAGAAAATTCAAATTAAATATAGATAATTTTGGATTGTAGCACATATTTATGCAGACTGACTAGAATGCACGACAAAGGAGTTGGTCAGAATTACTTAGCAAATACGACTTCGAGATTACTTACATAAAAGGTACGGTGAACAGGGTGGAAGATGCATTGAGTCAGAGACCACACATATTCTCGGTAATACCTCTTCAGAAAAATACTTGAGAAAAAATTCTAACTATATAGATCGACAATGACTCATATAAAGAGGTTAAGGAAAATATTGGACAATATACCATGATGGTACCGAAATTGAAGGTTATAGATTGAACAATGATGAATTGATGAGTTATAAAAACATAATTTATGTACCGCCTAATGACGAATTAAGAAATTTGATCTTGAGAGGAGCTCATAGAGCAGTGTACATGGCTCATTCGAGAGTCACGAAGATGAAGGCAGACTTTAAGCCTTTATTCTTCAAGAAGGGAATGAAGGCAGATATTGTTAGTTATGTGGCAATATGTCTAGAATGTCAACTAGTGAAAGTTGAACATAGACATCCGACAATATTATTACAGCCACACGTTATTCTATAATCGAAATGGGAGTTCCTTTTGATGGAATTTATTGTTGGATTGCCACTGACAGCAAGGAGACATGACTTGAATTTCGTGGTAGTTGACACTCTGACAAAGAGTGGACACTTTATTCCTGTATGTACAACATATAAGGTGCCATACATAGCTAGAGACTTTATCAGTTATATTGTGATATTAAATGGTGTACCAATAAGGATCGTATCCGATCGAGGATCGATGTTTACATGAAAATTTTCGACCAGTTTCCAAGAGGCTTTGGGAACATAGCTGAATTTTAGTACAACATATCACCCTGAGACATACGAGCAGAAAGAAAGAATGAACCATATTTGGAAGATATGTTGTGTATGCATGTAATGGACCAACATAAACATTGGGAAGAATTATTACCACTGATAAAGTTTGCATCTAACAACAATTAATAGAGTACGATTAAGATGAAATATTTTAGTTTAATTACAAGTGACCATGTGAGACACCCTTGAGATTGGGATTGACTTGAGGATAGGGTCCTGGAAGGACCGAAAGTGATCCATGAAATAAAAGGATAGATGAAATCAATAAGACAAATGATTAAGGAAGCACAAGATCGACATAAGCGTTATGATGATATGCATAGCAATGATCACAATTATGAAATTGGCGACAAAGTTTTCTTGTGGGTGAAACCCCAAAAGAGTTCAATAAAATTGTGGATAGGAAAGGACCAATGGCTTATTGATCAACCTTTCTTGATTCTTCGAGGCGTATGCATGATGTATTTCATGTATATGTTTTGATACATTATGTTAGTGATCCTACACATGTGATTGACATGAGTTCTTGTAGATGTCAAATGAGGGTGCTCTCATGACGGAGCCAATCTACATTCTGGACCATAGCATTTGACAACTACAACATCGAATATTCCATTAGTTCAAGGTCCAATTGGACAATTATAGTCCACACTAGATGACCTAGGAGCACACATATCATATGCATTAGCAATTTCCTTACTTGTTTGATAGATTATACATATAGACCAATGTCAGATACTTTTATTTACTTTCATTTATATAGAATAAAAAATTCAGGATGAAGGTTAAAACAAGAGGCGGTGTATGAAACATCTTGCTCTACTAAGCACACTTTTATCAACTTATTCATTGAGGACACGTGCATGCAAGTGATCCAATTATGGTACCTTGTGATCTCATTTTGATTATGGATTGTACATGATGATAATGATTATGATGGGTTTTGACTTATTTGATATGTATGTATTGACATATGCTATTGACGAGTTTACCTGAGTGTGCAGGACACTTGAAAGATTATGGATGATGATGGCATCAATGGACCTCCTTGGACTTCGCATTGAGTCAGGGAATATATTGTATTTGGTTTGAGTATTTCATCTTACGCATATGTGACATATGATTGATTATAGCATAATTATGTATATATATCATTGGTAGTGTTTTGTCAATGGATGTAGGATGAGAATGATTTCTAATCTGACTCACATAAAGAGTAAAGGGGCCATGCCCAGAAACCAGAATCTAAGGGAGAGGTGTGGCAGAGTCCTTAACACAACCTACTAGCACTCCCATCGTGGCTCGAATTGTAGGTTCGCGATTACCCAATTCAAGAGGTCCATGATGCCATGAGGGAAGATTGAGACAATCTCTCATGAAGATTTATAAGGGGCATGCAATAAGGAGGAGTCATTATTCCTTGTAATCCCTTAGTCTCTCACAAGTTCGCTCGAGTGGGGTGATGAATCCAAGGGTTGGACAAATACCCAAACCAGTCAAACAAGAGTGGCACCCTTGGAGAATGGAGGTGCGTCTTCAAGGGCACATCACATAATTTAAAAAACTTGAGTCAATGAATCTGTGTGGCTTAGAGAACAATGAATTAACTTGACATTGTCGGATTTAAAATAATTAATTAATGAGTAATTTTATTAATTATAAATCCCAATAAAATTCTAAGCCTATTCTAAGACTAAGCCTAAGTTTAAGTTTAGTTAGGTGATTAAATTAAAATGTTAAATAAATTAAAAGATTAGAGATAAATCAATATAAAGAAAAGTGAGATAAATCTAAGGAGTTGATATAATATACATGTGTGCAAGAAAATATTAAAAAGGAATTTTAAAATAAGAAAGAAATAAAGTATGCAAGAATATGTGTACACATAGGATGGTAACTAGAGTCTATCTACCACTAGTCTAACTAGAAGAAGACTCATATTTTAACTCTAACTAACATTTAGTAAGGAGACATTCATTAAATGAGAATCT
>SNQJ01S0123521.1:0-18023 GCA_010110895.2 Picea sitchensis
AACTTCTATTGATGCGTCGGTTTAGCTACATATACAATAAAAAATTGTTGTCGAATAGGCGATGACAACTTCTATTGATGCGACGATTCAACTATATAAACAACGAAAAGTGGCGTCGAATATGCGACGACGAATTCTATTGTTGCGTCGGTTTAGCTACATAAAAAACAAAAGTTGTCGTCGAATATGTGACAACGGCTTCTATTGATGCGTTAGTTTAACTATAAAAGTTGTTGTCGCAATTTAGACGAAAAGTTGGTTTGAGATTGTTTTCTTATATCGTCGTTTGTGCGATGTTTGACCAAGTTTGTCGCAAGTACCAGGTCACCAAAACCGACGTTTCAGAGACTCCAAGTTCGTTTCCATATCAATCACATAACGTCGCAATAACGTTGAAACAACCGTCGCAAAATGGGCCAAATATACTAGTGCCTCCAACCAAGATGACTGCATGGACACGCAAAATCTTTAAAGAGAGCTGAGTTTTTAATCAAGGGTTTAATACAATGGAAGGAACAATCCACAGTTGCAGGGTTGAACCCGCTCTGATACCATATGTAATGATCCCCGTCGTTACGACAATAAGTGACACATTACAAGCGTGCAAGATATCATACATACATAATCTATCTAGCAATAACCAACTTGAGACACAATTCTATTTAAATCCCAGGTGCGCCATCAATCAATCATTCATTACAATAAAATTTAAGATGAGTTACGTAAGAAGATATTATCATAGCCAGAAGTTACCACCACACAGGTGTAAATCCTAGTTTATCTACCCTAAGAAGCATTAATCAATTTTTATTTTTATTTCTCGTTCTAAGGATTCCAATAATACCTAATTAAATTTTTATTTTACTAATTAATAAATTAGTAAATATTATTCACATAAAGAATTTATGTACTTCAAGTGTTGAATTTAACTTCTCACTCCAAATTTGCACATCACTTGCTTCATGGTATGAACAAACTAACTCTTCCTCATAAAGTTATTCATAAATACAGTATAATTAAATCAACAGGTATGATATGAACCTGATCCTACCAAAATTTATAACAATAAAAGCACGTTTTGAAATAAACCCACTCAACCATTAACTTATAACCCAATCTTAAACTTCTAGGGTTACATTATTATTATTATAGTCAAGATGCCCTCCTAAATATATTATTATCTAACAAACTTTTAACATCGAAATTCGAAACTCAAAACACTAACCCTAAATTGTTTTATTTTGATTATTTCAAAACTCTACATAATTATACCTCGATAACCTACATAAATACACCAATTGCAAGATGAAAAAGCGTTGGCATTGGATGCAACAAGATTACTGTAGGTCAACGGAATCCACACAATTTTTAAATGCACCATCTCCAACAACTGTATCCAAAATAACTTTTCCTTTATCTTAACTTCGATTAAAAAAATCAGAGATACCAACTGTAATTCGTAGGTTTCGACGCTTATTAAAACTTGATTTCTCCCATTTCACCAGATAAAATGACCTGAACATTATATATGATGATAATCTGTGAAGAACTCGCGATCAAATGAATAATCACATAACAACATGGGTGTAATGAAACAGATGCATAGATATGCACCATATTATTAAATTTCAAATATAAAAACTTTACATGCAGAGTTTATGCCTTCAATATGCATAACAACAACAACAAAGTAGCGATATAAAGAAAATCAGGGAACAAAGTGAAACTGCATCTCACAGACAACATAATCAACACAAATACTAATTTAGACTGGACCCTAAGCGGTGGAAATGGCCATAGCCCTTGGGCTGAGAATCCCCAAGCGAACGTATTCCTCATGCAGAGAATTCTCGTGACTGCGATCATAATCGATAATATTCAAAGCGCCCAGAATACTGCGAAAAATAGCGACCTTGCAGGGCAGAGTGAGAGAGCCCACGAAATAAAAACCATAATCCATCTCTGCCTCCTCTATCAGCATCCAGAATAGAGGGTGATTAACCAATTCCGTCTTCATCACAAATCAGGTGCGATCCGGCCCAACGTAGATCGCGAAATAGCCATCAGGAGCCACAACACCGGGAGCCATGTCGTCCCAGTCGTTATTGGGCCATGAATGGCAGCGACAGAGCTTAATGAGAGGCATCATCGTGCACAAAGTCGTGAGCGATCTCGTCCGGGGCATGACCTATCGGGGCCGACGCCATTTCCTCAGAATCAGACCCAACAATCTGTTTCTTTTCTCTTTTATCTGCATGGGATTCGAACTCACAACCTCAATATCAATTCAAAAACGTAAAAACTAAGATGCTCTAAACCTCCCTGGGATCGGAGAGCTCAACCTCTGTCATAAACCATATACACATGCATCTTCGTCCATGGCTTTGGATCGTTTCTCATAACGATTCAAGTGATTTGTCTGTACAACCTGCGCATAGCTAACAATCTCACAGCTCTAAATATGCTAACAACAATACAAACTGTATCCTCGCATAGACTGCATAATATTAAGCGCGGTGCCCTTAATGGTTTCAAATCAGATGATCGATGAGGGACCCAATAACCTTGTTTTTGATAATAATTATATTAAGAGTAAACCATCATTGATGAATAAGGCGAGTAATTTATTTTCTTTTCAATAATATTAAAGATGTACAAAAGTTTCATAATTCACAGCTGTAAAATTTATTACATAGAAATATTCATACAAATACCATCGATTCATTGTATTTTCAGAAAAGGAACGATCCAAAATAAAACAATATTAATCACAGATAAATAAAGAAGTATTTTCGTTGTACACAATAAGGAATTTGTTGGGCAATCATAAACGAAATTGGCTGAATAAAGCAACTAGAATCAGAGAGCAATACAGAAGTATTTTTGCTGTACACAATAAAGAATTTGTTGGGCAGAGAAATTATCCTTCACTTATTATCCATGCACAAGAAAGCATGGCATTTGAATCTAAATCTTTAACACCAGAGTGAAAGACAATCGATTCGGCTCCTCGCCCGACTGCTCATGCACAAACTAATAACTTAAAGGATAAAGGAACATAAGATAAAAACACAATTTCTTTGTATTAAAAACAATAAAAATGCAGAATAAAATAAAATAAAGGCTTGAGACCAAAATGCAGTCTTCCTCGGTAATGATACAATGTAGTAATAATCCTACCGGAACCAGAAACTACAATAAAAGGAAGTAATAAAACAAAGCACAGAAACAGAAATTTAGTGACCGTTTTGCAATTTCACACGATGCACTATCGCCCAGATAGAAATTCATATGCATAACTAAACAAGTTTTTTTATTTTAACAACATCTACGCAAGAGAGCTTTCGACAATAAATAAATGTATGAACAAGAAATTGAGCTATTTTTAATACAAATTATACACATGTGTACCGTAGCCAAATGCGAAGAACCAGAAGTGGTTGTCCCACACTCGCGCTCCTTCCAACTCTAACTTGCCAACCGATGAGACCTAACTGGTACCTCCTAGCCAATGCTAAGGGTACTCTTCTTCCCCCTGAGCCCCCCGAGCCTGTAATGTTCCCAAGCCAATTTTTTTCGCTTAGAACACTCACTGACCACTGTTTTGTTGTTTGTTTGTATGTGTTTGTAGGTTGGCCTCTCAAGTTTTGGACTTAGGGTTATATTCAGTTATTAAGCACAGATCTAAAGATATACTCAATGAAAATACAAGATCTAACCAGTACACAAGATATGGAACCCAAAAGCATAGATCTGACCTTTATTATTATGAAAAGCAAGAACCTGATACAAAGTGGATGCAGATCTGGAATAACATCAAATGGTTCCAAGAGATAATATATAAGTTTCTACAAAATACTATGGATAAGATAAAACAAGCCTCCAAAGGTTGGATATACAATGAAGGTCAATGCAAGAAGAACTAGGGTCACGTCCAACCCCCCCTTGGTTGATGGCACGTCCTGCTAAAGAGATGAGAAGACCCAAATTTCGGCCCAACTGAAGGAGATTTCCAAATAATTCCAAACTCCATAGAAAGATAGATCGGGACAAGTAGAAACCCTCCCTGAAGTCTGAAGTCCATATGCCAAGGTTTACCCCTCCAAACTACTGAAACCCTAATCTAGGTTGCGCCCTCCTGAAGACTGTCAAGCTCAATATTTCGGCCGTGATGGAGGAGGCCTCCAAACACCCTGAAAATATCTAGAAAGATAGATCAGGCCACCACAAGCTGCTGGGAGAAGTATTAGGGTCAGATCTAAGGTATATCCCACTCAAACTGGACATATCTGAATCACAGTTGCGCCCTCCTTTTCTAATAAACATCCCAAATCTCCAGATAATAATCTAGCTGGATTAACCCTCCCAAAATGCTCCAAATCTGATGAACAAGGCCCTGCAAGTAATACCCAGGTGTTGGAATGTCAATAGACCCTGCCACAAAGCTGGATCAAACTCCTCTCTAAGAAATTATGCACCCCTACTGGAAAACCGTCAAGAGTACGACCTGCTACCCTCCTGGATCGATGATGGTACCTGTGAAGACTATAGGATGGTGTGGGTGGAGTATTTCATCCCCGAGACCAAGCTTGGAACAAGGTGAGTGGAATCTTTCACCACCGAGTTGTTCTCTAGGGTTTGTAATCTCAAAACCCTAAAAAATGTGTGATCAAGATCCCAATAGCCAAATGCAATAATATCCAAGATGAAATGAGAGGTGCGCCCTAGGCTTTCCTTTATACCTTTTTCTGTTTCTCTGTTGAGTTAAGTTAACTCTTAGGTTCAACTTCTAACTCAACCTCAAGCGCTCTATTCTTCCATTGAGTTACTTTTTTACCTTTTTACCTTTTTTCAAGTCAACTTCAAAATATAACATTGAGTTAGCCGACCTTTCCCCATGCTGCATGAGACTATGGTCTAGTGGGGATGACTAGACCACTAAGTCTCTCCAAACCTCTTCATCAAGAGGTGGGGAAAATTACAGTATCCCCTGCTAGAAATTGCTTTCCCATGAGAAATTATGAACCTTTTTCTTGTATCACCTGTTCATTTTCCCACGTGGCATCCTCAATGGGMAAGTCCTTCCATTTGATTAAGTATTCTCTGATGCTCCTCCTCTGGAGTTTCTTCTCCCGAACCTCCAATATTTCCTTYGACACCGGTAACAATTTCCCCTCCTCATCTAAAGGTGGCAGCACCTCAAGTGGGGTGATGTGTTGGCCGATGGCCCTCTTCAGGCATGGCACGTGGAAAATGTTGTGTATCTTGCTACCCTATGGGAGCTCAAACTCATAAGCCACGACCCCTACCTTTCTGTTGATCCTGTAGGGCCCAAAGAACCGGGGTTGGAGATTTTCTGCTCCACTCCTTTTTATATAAGCCTGTATGTATGGTTGGAGCCTTAGGTAGACCAAGTAACCAACCTCAAAAGTACACTCTACCCGGTGTTTGTATTCTTGGACCTTCTGCTGATTCCGTGCCCTTTGTAGATGATCCTTCAATTCCCTGAGTATATCCTGACTTTGTTGCATCCAATCCTGTACCATCGGGGCTCTTCTATCACCAAAAGAAATATCTATAAAAGAGAGCGGGTCATAACTGTACAACGACCTGAATGGAATCATGCCTATGGACATGTGATAGGTGGTGTTGTAACAATATTCCCCGAGGTGTAGCCACCTAACCCATGCCTTATGCTGCCCTTCTACATAATTCCTGAGGTAGCCTTCTACCCATTTGTTGACTATTTCGGTCTGCCCATCAGTCTGAGGATGATAACTAGTGTTGGGGGTCAAGGCTATACCAACCATCCTGAATAACTCTTGCCAAAAGGTGCTCATAAATCGGCTATCCCTGTCACTAAAAATGGTTTTGGGTAGATCATGTAGTATGAAGATCTCTTTGAAGAATAATTCGGCCACTTGTGCTGCACTGAAGTCTGTAGCAATGGAGAAGAAGTGTGCAAATTCAGTCAACCCATGCACCACTACGAAAATACAATCCTTACCCTGTGCCCTTCGCAATCCTGTGATGAAGTCCATGGAGATGCTCTCCCATTTGTGCTCCGGGATGGGTAAAGGTTGTAGTAGTCTTGTTGGATGAGTGTGCTCATCCTTATTTTCCTGGCAAGTAGTACACTCCTTGATGTGACTCATCACATCCTCTTTGAGGCCCTTCCATGAGAACCTTTCCCTCACCTGCCTGTATGTTTTTCCAATCCCTTGGTGCCTTGCCGCCGGTGAATCATGACAATCTTGTAGTATCTTGGCCTTGAAGGCTGATTCATGAACCAAAAATATTCGGCCCTTGTAGTATATGATGTCATCTATGACTTTGAAATTATCATCATGTATCTGCCCATCCATCAACTGACAAGAGAACTGATTTTTGAAATATTCCACAAAGAGGTGAGCCTTCTAGTCAACTGATATATCTATCATGGCATAAACTGATGGCCTCCTAGACAAGGTATTTGCAACTATGTTTTTTTTCCCTTTGACAAATTCAATGTCAAATTCATAGGACTGTATATTGCAGACCCATTTTTTCTACCTCTCATTTAAGTCCTTTTGTTCCAAGAAGTACTTAAGTCTATTGTGATCTGATTTCACCACAAATATTGCACCTACCAAGTATTGCTTGAATTTGGCCAAAGCGTGCATGATAGCCAACATCTCTTTGTTGTAGATGGTGTAAAGTAGCTCAGGGACCCTCAATTTTTGGCTCTCATAGGCAAGAGGGTTCCTATTTTGCATCAGTATGACCCCAATGCCTTCTCCGGAGGCATCACACTCCAATGTGAAGGGTTCACCGAAATCTAGTAAGGCTAACACAAGACATGTGCTCATTACCTTCTTCATCCCGTCAAATGCAGATTATGCCTCTTCACTCCACCTGAAAGCTCATTTCTTAGTTAGATCGGTCAAGGGTGCACACAGTTGGGAGAACCCCTTGACGAATCTCCTGTAATAGCTGCAAATACCAAGAAATCCTCTCAACTCTGTAAGAGTTTTAGGTGTGGGCCACTCAACTATGTCTTGGATCTTCTTCTGATGTACCTGTACCCCCTTAAATCCAATGATGTGGCCCAAGTAGAGGACCTATGTCATTCCAAATTCACATTTGGACTCCTTGGAATACAAGGATTTGTCCTCCATGATAGTTAAGATCTTCTCTAAATGCTGAAGGTGTTCCTCCCACATCTTGCTATAGATTAGAAAGTCATCAAAGAACAGAAGAAGGTGCTTAATTCCTCAACTTATTTTTGAAGACATGGTTCATACATGATTGAAATGTGGCTGGTGCATTGGTTAATCCAAATGGCATCACTAAGAATTCATAATGGCCATAGTGACACCTGAAGGCAGTCTTGGGGATGTCCTCCTCCCTCATTTTGATTTGATGGTAACCAGAGCATAAGTCAATATTTGTGAAGTAAAAAATCCCATGGATTTCATCCAATAACTCATCAATCCTCGGGATGGGATACCTGTTTTTGATGGTATTTTTGTTTAGTGCCCTGAAGTCAATGCACACATGCATGGTTCGATCCTTCTTCTTGATCGATACCATTGAAGAGGCAAAGGGGTTGGAACTTGGTCGAATGTGACCCATGTCTAAGAGTTCTTTGATGGCCTTCTCTATTTCATCCTTGTACTTCTTTGGGTGTCTGTAAGGTGTGGTGATGACTGGCTTTGCCCCTTTCTCCAACTCAATGATATGCTCAAATCCCCTATCTGGTGGCACTCCTGGTGGAATGGGCCCAAACACCTTACTGTGTTTGTCAATGATCCTCTAGATTTCTGGTGCATAGTGAACCTTCCCCTTTTTTTTCCACACATGCCAAAATATTGCACTCAGCAGCATATATAATCTCTTCTCTCCTGAAAATGGCCTCCATACACTTAGTTGTGACTACCCTGGCTGTGTTGCTTGTCATGCCTCTGAGGACTACCTTTCTTCCACTCTCCTCTGTGAACGACATCTCCATGGTATTTTAGTTGGTGGTGATAGGCCCCAACATACTGATCCACTGTAATCCAAGGATTATATTTGTATCAGGGAGGTCCATCACATACAAAAACTGTGTCAAATCATGCCTACCCAGTGTAAGCTTCATCCCTGGGATGTACCTATCACAAGACATGGTGCTTCCTCCTGCTACCTCCACCTTGAATACTTCAAACTCAACTGGGGGTATATGCCTCCTTTGTAGCAATGCCGAGTCAATGAAGTTGTGAGAAGCACCCCCGTCAATGAGTACTGAAACCCTTTGCCCCTTTAACACTCCCCTCATCCTGAAGGTGTTGAACTTGGGTACCCCACTGATGGATTCCAATGTAGCCTGCTCCTCTGCTACACTATCGTGACCTATAGCTTCATCTTCTGTAGTTTCAGTGGCGTCTGCCTCTATGTTCTGGATGTGGCCGAAATCCTCATCCTCTTCATTATCCGATGTCACTTCAATGTAATGAACCTGGCCACGTCCCATACATTTGTGGGATGGGTTCCGTGGCTCTTTGCATGTGTAGCATATATGTTTTCTTCTTAGTTCTCTTCTGGTGTTCTCATCCATCCTACCTCTTCCCTTGTCAAACCCCCTTGGGTCTCTTCCTCCTGGGTTCGTTGGAGGTCTTTGGTCTCTCCCTCTAGTGTTTAGAGGTGGTATGGGAACAAATTTCAGTTTTAGCTGGGCCTAGATCTCTCATCCTCCAGATAGCATCTTGTAAATTGGTAGGCTTAAAATCCTTAACCCAACCTTTCAAGGGTTCAATCAAACCCTCATTGAAGAGGATCATGAGTCTAGACTGTGACACATCTTGTACCATGAATGATAGCCTCTGGAACTCCTCAATATACACCTCCGGTGCTCCTGTCTGTCTGAGTTGTGTGAGTTCCCTCAAATGTAGCTCTAGATCCCCCTGTTCAAACCTGTTAATGAGCCTTTGAGTAAAATCTGCATATGCCACTATCTGATTGTGGCCAAGTGTGGTCAATCCATGATACCACCAATCATGAGCTTTGCCATCCAAGTACATGGTGGAAAACTTGATGGCATCCATCTCCCTCATAGGGTTAAGCTGCAGGTAAGTGTCTAGTTTCTGTACACATGTCTGGGCATTCATCTTGGCCGAACCATCAAAGTAGGGGATCTCCATCTTCCCAGCCTTGCGCTCAAGGTCATAACTGCTCCAGTGGTATGACCTGGGATTTTTTCTTAATTTTGATCCACAAAAATGATCTAGGGTGATCTACCTTTGAACTAATAATCTCAATGAGTTATACTCCCTAGAATATTGATCAAATTGATCATCAAACTCATCTGGGTGGTTGGGCTATGTGGGTTCATCTGTGAATGAGGGTAAGTATGGTCTAGTAGTAGTCCTTCTACCTGTCTGTCCTTGTGGTGCTCCCCCTCCATGAATTGCCTCAGAATGATGATAGGGAACATGTTCCTACTGATATATGTTCCCTCCATGAGATCCACTAGTTTCCTTGTTGGCATAAGATTCTGGGCCTTTCCCCTTGTGATTCATCTCCATCAACATTTCTGCTATCCTTGTTTGGTTTTCATCTACCGTCCTCAAGGTCTCTAATATTGAGGCCTGTCCCCTATGGTTTTCCTCCTGGATTTCCTGTAAGTGGTTGACCAATGTACTCTCTATCTGCTGTAGGGATTTACGTAGTTCCTATGTCAAGGTTTCCAAGCCTTATGGCTCACTGTCCTCACCTGAACCTTCCATATCGGCCTCTGCCTCACCTCTCTATTTCCTCCTTCTGCCCATATAAATTCCATTGAAATTCATGCACTAATCCTAACAGGATGGGAGGATCAGAGCTTTGATACCACTGTAATGTTCCCAAGCCAATTTTTTTTTCCGCTTGGAACACTAATTGACCACTGATTTGTTGTTTATTTGTATGTGTTTGCAGGTTGTCCTCTCAAGTTTCAGCCTTAGGGTTATATTAAGTTATTAATCATAGATATGAAGATATACTCAATGAAAATACAAGATATGGAACCGAAAAGAATAGATATGACCTTTATTATTATGAAAAGCAAGAACCTGATACAAAGTGGATGTAGATATGGAATAACATCATATGGCTCCAAGAGATAATATATAAGCTACTACAAAGTTCTCGAGATAAGACAAAACAAGCCTCCAAAGTCTGGATATACAATGAAGTTCAATGAAAGAAGAACCAGGGTCATGTCCAACCCCCCCCTGGCTGATGGCACGTCTTACTCAAGAGATGAGAAGACCCAGATTTCAATCCAACTAAAGGAGATCTCCAAATAATGCCAAAATCCACAGAAAGATAGATCGGGACAAGTAGAAACCCTACCTGAAGTATGAAGTCCATATTCCAAGGTTTACCCCTCCAAACTGTTGAAACACTAATCCAGGTTGTGCCCTCCTGAAGACTGTTAAGCTCAATATTTTGGCCCTGATGGAGGAGGCCTCCAAACACCTTGAAAATCTATTGAAAGATATATTAGGCCACCACAAGTTGTTGGGAGAAGTCTCATAGTTGGATCTGAGGTATAGCCCACCCAAACTGGACAGATATGAATCACAGTTAAGCCCTCCTTCTCTAAAAAATGTCCCAAATCTCCAGATAATAATCTAGTCAGAGTAGCCCTCCCAAAATGCTCCAAATCTGATGAATAAGGCCCTGGAAGTAATACCCATGTGCTGGAATGTCAATAGACCTTGTCACAAAGCTAGATCGAACTCCTCTCTAAGAAATGATGCGCCCCTGCTGGAAAACCCTCAAGGGTACGGCCTGTTGCCCTCCTGGATCGATGATGGTACCTGTGAAGACTATAGAATGGTGTGGGTGGAGTATTTCATCCCCGAGAAAAAGATTGGAACAAGGTGAGTGGAATCTTTCACCACTGAGTTGGTCTCTAGGGTTTGTAATCTCAAAACCCTCAAAACTGTGTGCTCAAGAGCCCAATAGCCAAATGCAATAATATCCTAGATGAAATGAGAAGTGCACCCTCGACTTTCCTTTTTACCTTTTTCTGTTTCTCTATTGAGTTAAGTTAACCCTTAGGTTCAACTCCTAACTCAACCTCAAGCGCTCTATTCTTCCATTGAGTTAGTTTTTTACCTTTTTACCTTTTTCCAAGTCAACTTCAAAATGTAACATTGAGTTAGCCGACCTCTCCCCATGATGCATGAGACTATGGTATGGTGGGGATGACTAGACCACTAAGTCTCTCCAAACCTCTTCATCAAGAGGTGGGGGACATTACAGAGTCACAAAGGGGCCACACGCACAATACTAGAGAATGATATCACCCAACTCGCCTCGCAAGGTTGAGCTACCACTCGTTACCCGAGTTGGGTATCCCAACTCCCACAAGAGAAAGTCCAGTCAAGATGAAATTTCAGCAACGTAATGTTACACAAGATAGATCATGCATACTCCTCCTTCACCATATCTTTTATAGACTTTATTAGTCATTAGTTTCCCAAACCCTCATTAGATTCTTTTTCATTTATTTAATTAGGAAAAACCTCCCCCATACACATGTCGCTTGATCCCCTAGTTTCACCAGAAAATCAATTTTATTTATTAATTAAATATTCATATTTCCCTCACCAACCTAAAAAAATTCCTAAAAACGTTCCTCGGTGTCCCAATATTCCCTTACAATTCTTAAATGACTTACACATTACTTAATTCCTAGTTGAGTTCATAAATAGAAAGTCCCAAAGGCTATATTCCTTACTAAGTTGGACATTCCCCTTTTTCTTTAAGTTTCCCCCTTTTCTTTAAGTTTCATTTTCTTTTAAGTTTCCCCCTTTTTCCTTTTTAACTAAAAATCAATTTAGCAAGTGTAGATAAAAACAACCATTTACCCCTTTTAATAATTTTAATCCTCCATTATAATTTTTTTTACTTTAATAATTAAAGTTTGAATTTCTTTACCTCCTTTTTGTTATATGTCTAATTATTTTTGTTCAGAGATTCTACTTAGACCTAGGTTTTAAATTTACTAGGCTTGGCGACAATTCTTAAGGGTTTTTTTTTTATTAAACTATCACATTATTCATTTTAAGGCCGTCCAGTCCTAAGGAGGAATAGTTTTCTAGGCACTAGGTTTATTAACTTACCAGTTAAAATAACGACATGCCCTTCAGGACGCACTACATTCTCCAAGGGCGCCACTCGCCTCTTTCCATTTTATTTGCACGATGTTCCCTTCAAGATGCACTATGTGCTCCAAGGGTGCCACTCGCCTCTTTCCGTTTTATTTGCGTGACGTTCCCTTCAAGACGCACTACGTGCTCCAAGGGTGCTAGTCGCCTCTTTACTGAATTTGGTAGACATCAAATTCCTGGAGTTAATACTCCGTCAGGTGATCTTGTGGGAGACTAAGGGTCTCTAAGGAATAAGGACCCTGCCTTATTGCATGCCCCTTAGAATTATCGTGAGAGACTGTCACAGTCTGCCCTCATGAAATCATGGGTCTTCTCAAAATAGGTAATCGTTAACCTACAGTTTGAGCCATGACGGAAGTGCTAATAGGCTGTGGTAGGGCTGCTTCCACACCTCTCCCTCAATGTATCTGGTTGTCGTGCGTGACCCCTCTACTCCAAATGTGAGTCTGGTCTACAAGATATCGTCAGCCTGCATCCATCAACGAATCATGTCAGCAATAATAATCAATCATCATAACATCTAATCATATGTACATATGTCACATAAACAACATTCAAACCCTAACAGTACACTCCCTGACTCGATCCAGAGTCAAAGGGGTTTCATCGATGCCTCGGCATCCTCAATGTCCAGAGTCCTACACACTCATGAGAACCTAGTCAATAACACATGTCTATGTAAATACAAAAAATAATATACCGTCAAATCCACAATATCTCATAATTATAATCAAAACAACCAATAGTATAATGACCCGGATCACTTACACGTAAGTGTCCTCAAAGAATAAGTTCGCTCTGTGCGCGCAAGAAAGGGATGTTACAACATCTCCCTCCAAATCTCCAGGAGCGTAGAATATGCCCTGATGTCTCACATCAGGTCAGGGAATACTCCCACCTTTGTCAAAAGTGCAGAGAGTCGGTCTCCCAACTCCAACCTGAATCTGGTATCGAGCCTATGGTACATTTCACCGAGTATCTGGACCCAACGACCTTGATCTGTCCTGGCCTCAAGAATCATGTCCTCATCATCATCTACTGGGGGAGGATGCATGTCCCTAATTAAAGTGCTAATACCTTCAAAATAATAGTTGTAACACCCTGTTTCCCCTAGTCTGTAAAAATAACTATATTGGCCAAGAACTATGGCAAACTCAAAGATGTGAATGTTTAATTTGATGGACCTTTGTATAAAAGGTCTATGAATGTAAATTATGTTATGAATATGTGTTGCATGACTGCTGGGAGGGGGATGTGCTAAAAGAGACCACGATGGCTAATGAGAGGTGGTGGAAGGGACCTGGAATGGTTACGTTAACTTCCATTGAGCTAGTACCATACTGGTTTTTACTTGCTCAAAGACCAAAGTAACTCTCTGACCCTGGAATGGATTTCCCGTCAGATTTGTAGGTGGGGAGGCTTCTCAAGAGTTAATAAGGGTATGGGGGTGAACCACCCATCCGTAAAATCTCTCAGACCTGACCACGGACAGGGAAATTTGCGCGACACACAATCTTGCAGAGAAAAGGCAAGAGAGGAAGTGTGGTAAAGGGTAGAGGAGAGACCACGCACAATGGGGGATCGTGGAAGAGAAATGGAGAAACTCTGGAAAACACAGGGAGTTCTGAACATAGAAGAAGGAGAGTAACCTTCATCCTGGATTATTTTTCTGTATCAGGAGAAGGATAGTAACCTTCGTCCTTGAATTTCGTTGAGCTGGAAGTAGGAGACTGAATCTCAAAGCATCGTGGTCTAGCTCGGGGGTGGCTAGTGGTAAATCCATTTGGAGTCACTGAACCTACGGTTGGGTGGAAACGAGCACCCCTCTCAGCAGTTGCATCATGCCTGGTGGATCTGATAAGTGTTTTATGCCTTGTATTTCGAGTTGAATATCATGAATACATGCTTATGTTTATATGCCCATAACAATTTATGTGTGGAATGATTGCCTGGTGTTTTAGACTGGAAATAATGGATGCATGTGTATGCTTACATGCCATAGTTGGTTTCTGTACAAATGATTAAGTCTGGGGCATGAGTTCTCTCCATCGAGAATCGTCTTGTTTGCTTGATTCTCGTAATATTCTCGGAAGGCCCCTTGAGAGTGTTATCACTCCAAGAAACCCTTTGTGGTTGTAGACCAAAGGTGCTTGGTAACTTCAAGTCAAAATGTTTTTTGTGTTTTGTGTATGTGGATCAATGGGATAACTTAGAATCAATATGGTATATAGACAGTACGAAATGAGAATAAAATGAAACAATGCTCTCAAGGATTAATAATCAGTTAATTACTTGAAGTGGGTGAAGAACAAATGCTTATAAACCAAGTACACAAGGTAGGGTTTAATAAACACTGAAGAACTATTAATTCAGTTATGAGCTAACCAATGAGATAACAGTCATCTGTAGCTAAAACAACATGAATTAAAGTGAAGAAAGAAGGTGGAAAACTGACATCAGTAGAGAGAGGAACCTGTGATTTGTATTAACATCAAAAGGTCTGTTTACAATAAGGCATTTTTTGTATCCAAAATCAAACCCTTAGTGCTCCAAATGTCTTTGGATTTATAGCCTTACAAGATGAAATCTAGATCCTTGAAAGATGGATTAGATTTGCTAAAAATAGTCAAATCCAAATAGATACAACAAGTGTAGGATGAGATCCTATAAAAATGGATCTAGAATACTAAAAATGGAAAGTAAAAAAAATAGGAAAATATCCTATCTAAGGAGTCAAACTCTATCTTAATAGCCTTCATATCCTCTAAACTCTTTGATAGATGTAGAAGACCTTCCAAGGCTGATAAATCTTCATACGAAATTCGAATTTGCCACCTTTGGCAAAAAAGACAATTTTTTGCTCATGAACTGAGTCACCATTTTCACTTTTCCACCTTCTTAAACATTAAATACATCAAGATAAAACCTTAAATATGATGTATTTAATTATTATGCATCTTTAGAAACCAACCTCGAAAGATTTGATTGAGAAAAAGTCAAATCTGGGAAAAAATACGACCTTGCTGCCATGTAACAGGTTTCACCAGCTAAGTTTCCCTAAATACGACCCTTTAGCTGGTGAAAAGCAAGGCTTTCACCAGCTAACTAGCAAAATTCAAGGCGGAATAGCTGGTGTAAGCACACATTTTTTAAATAAAATCCGCCTTGGGAAAAATTGAATTTCTAAGTCGTGGAGAGTCCGTTTTACATGCTTGAATAATCGATTGATATCTAGAAATCCTAAGCTTTCCAATGGTACTTTCAAATATTCATTTGGAGTTCGGGAAGGTAGTCAAAAGTTCCCTACAATATTAGGCATCATTTCTCAAACAAAATGCCAGTGCATTTTTAATTGCTAACATTGGCTCCAACTGGGATGGAGACCTCCCTGCGAGGTCTCCAAGAACTTGGTAGACCTTGTGCCTTTAGTATTGGGCATGGAGTCATTTATCCTTTACAATTTATCATTTGGCTATTCTCCAAAGTTTGTTTTTATCTTTCACAATCTTCTTTATCTGTAGTGATCCTTTCAGTTCCTTGTTGGCAGATTTCATGACTGTCATCGTATTTTGAGCATCCTTGATGTCCTCCGTGGAAAAATAAAACTGATCGAGATTGAATGTTTGATTTTGAATCATTTCCCTCTGTCCCTCATACATCCTATTTTTCTTAATTATTTTCATAGCCTCCTTGTCCACTGTATGCAGTTTGCCTAACCATTGCATCTTTATAAAGACTATCCAATGTGAGCTTGTCAAAATCACTAGCCAATTTACTATCAATTTGACTAGAATTATAATGGTGGGTGTAGTGACACATGCCATTTCCTACTCAACACCATCAAGTTCCATGCCTCATTTACAGTTGCCTCACCTTCTAGCTGTGTGTCAAGTTGGTCAAGTGAAGCTCCAGCCTGCTGAGTCAATAACTGTTGTGTAGACCGAATTACTGCACCCAAGACTGATGGTGTTGGAAAACCTCCAACAACTAATGATAAACCCGTTGATCTAAAACCCTCTGCTTCATTGCTTTTATAGGTACAAGTTTGTGATTGATTATCAAAACTATTTAGTGCAAATTCATTTCTCATGCGATTTAAATGATGGGACAATGTTGTCAATGAATCAAGAATAACCGTGGCTTGCTACAAAGGCCTTAGCAATGGTCCTGCTGAGAAATGAAAGGAAACATGACCAAGGTCAACCTGAACATCTCAAATATGATCGTCTTGTGGCTAATTGGTATCTGATCTGCTACTATCATTGACCACTCTTTCTTGCCCTTGCAAACCAGTTCCTTGCTGACCATGAAATGGTAAAACATAAGCCATCGTACTTGACCCATTGTCAATGCTGTCACTTACAGGTATTAGACTGCCAATGCCAATAGAATTCAACGTAGCCGAAACAATCCTGTTTGGATCTGGAATACCCCAATCACCTTTATAAGATTTGGATCCATAAACTCTTTGGCCAATTGATGTACAACTATTGGCCAAGTTGCAATAAACATAATCGTTTGCTGAGATGGGAACACACAATGATATCCAACACTTTCTTTCTTTAAAACAAGGCAGCCTTCTATAAGCCCAAAATACTCTCGTTCCTTCTGATGGTCAAATTGACATCTCCAAAGGGAAGCAAAATCTTGTTATACTACACCTGGAATTCTCAATGGCTCTTTCCAAAGCCTTTGACCATCCAAATTTCCATGTTATAACTTTAAAAAAAATAAACCTGAGAGACAAACTCTTATTATTCATCATCGGAGTCTGCAAATGTAATCTTTGTTGATTTTGGAGCATTGGCAGTAATTTCTTTGAAGTGTGCCCCATATAGCTTAGATTCCTTTTTCTTGGCAATATCCCATGCAGATTTCTCTGCCAAGTTTTTTGCATAGCAATACGAGTTCTTGGTTTGTATGCAGTAGTCCAAATCGCTCCAGCAGTCATCCCGGACTATGGCGAGTGGGTCTCTATGAGGATTCATGTAATCCGCACCGATGGAAGACATAAAGACAATGCGTTTGACCCCTGTTTCTGCGGAGGCCTCCATCACATTCCTCATCCCTTTCACTGTTGGTTCTATCACTTGCTCAGGGTCATTATTGAGAATGGAGGCCATGTGAAAGACACCCTGGAAACCTCGAATGACAGTGAGTAAGCTCTGGTAATCGAGAATATCAGCTTTGAAAAACTGAAGCCTCTCTTTTGCTCCTTCCAACGCTTTCAGATACTAGCATCATGATCATAGAAGAAAACATGGTACATAAAATGTTCAAAATAATATTTCATCTGTTTGAGGTGCTCAACAATGAATAAAAACAATAATAAAGCTTGTTCCACAAGTTTTAGAGACCATAAATTCTTAAATTACTGTACCCAAGCACCAGCGAAAACGTAACAATCAAAACCCAATTAGTGAAACTTAGGTTAACAAGCTACATGAGTTGAGATTTTAACTTCTTCTTCGTCAAAAACTCGCTCCATTCCACTGGCTTGTGAATTGCACCTTCGTAAACAACATGACTGGGAAGCTTTTTGCCATAAGTCAATAATGTTCCACCCTCCGTTACTACTTTACCAACAACAGTGGCCTAGGAATCATCAGTAAAGTTAAGACCTGCAATTGGATTTACCTCAGCAACTAAACCTTTCATGTACCAAGTACTTTCATAGTCTTCCATCACAACTATATCCCCACCAAGCTTGAGCACTTCAATTAACCGAAAACTGCCAGGTTTATCTGCAATAATGCTGATTGTTGTGATGCCACGTTCTTGAAATTTCTGCTTTGTTGAAAATGAAACCTGCTATCCATAAGGCTCGATCCTCTTCACGTGCCC
>SNQJ01S0123522.1:0-22332 GCA_010110895.2 Picea sitchensis
ATAAACACGGCTGAAAGCAAGGACCTCTGAATCAGGAGGATAATCAGGCTCCACAACCAACAAGAAGTGGGAGTCTGATAAAAAAAGAATCGTTTCGCCACCACAGGCTTATCCATTGTTTTGTGATGCTCCATCGAAAAAATCCCATGGAGCATTTTTGTCAACTTGTTCCTCACGAATAACTCTTATTGGAGGAGAGTCCTTTGCCTGAGGAAAGTGTTCCAGAATACTTATGCCTTGAGCTGTAGTGCACTCTAGAGAAACCATCCTATTCTGAAAAACAAACATATATATATAACAATTTGGACAACTTTGAAACTTTAGCTTATGGTGATTTTCATGCATTTCATATTTTTTAATAAACAATATCTAGTGTGTATATTTTTTTTTAAATTCAGATTAAAAAGAAATCAAAACAATTTTATGAAGAGTTAAATAATTGAAGTTGAATTTAAATTATTATACTTAATATATTTATAATTAAATTATGGTTAACCTTTTTTTAAGGTTTTTGTTTTTTAAACCTTTTTTTTTAATTCAATTTGTTAATGTTGAAAACATATATTACATTACGATGATGGTGGTGGTGGTGGTTAACATCCACTAAGAGCAAAATTGGTCTATCAGACCTTAAGAAAAGTAAGAGATTACTTGGTTTTCTTTAAAATGTTATTTCGATGTTTGAAAAGCATTAAGAGAAGCGTTCCAAAATCATTAAAGTTTTGATGACTTAGAAGGTTAGGAAGGTCAGTACTGTGACAAATATTTTGAAATTGAGATCTAATTTGGGTATACACAGGGCATTCTAGGAGAAAGTGATTTTCATCTTCAACCCTCTTGGTGTCACAAAGCTGACATATTCTTTCTTGCCATGGTATTTTGGGGATTTCCCAACGCCCAATTTCACTATGCAGCGTATGAGAATTAGTTCTTATTTTAGCAATATTGATTCTCTTCTTTACGTTAGTCAAAACAGAAAGATTCTTTTGATCTTCAAGGTTAGGGTTAACTACCTCCTTATAATATATTAAGTTTATTTTATCCTCTAATTCTTTATCACACCGTAGATTCTCCTTAAATTTAGCTTGTACAATATTTTTAATTATCATCGGTATTTTGCAGAATAACTTCTTCTTTTATTCCCCAATGATTTAGCCCAAATTTGGCATCATTATGCCATCCCCGCTTGAGCTGCTGGTGATTTTGGCTAGAGTCTGAAGCAATTTTTGGGAGCCTCTTGTCATCCATGTTATTTATCTTGTTCTTGTATATAAAGTACCTAATCATAGTTGCGCTCTTAATGGGGGAAAGGCTCGCTTCGATGAGGTGGATAGGATAGGGTGTATTGCCCTTAATTTTGAGATTATAAGTTATAAAATTATTTTGGATCTGCTCTATCTTTCTCCAGGATTCTCTAGATATATTGCATCCCCAAACTTCACATCCATATAAGATAACATGAGTGACAAGGGTCTCAAAGATGAGCTTTTTCTTATCCCATAATCAAATGTCTGCTAATTTACAATTATTTTCAAGCCCATAATAAGTTTTCCACCCTTCGTTTATCCTTTTCTCAATGCTATAGTTCTAATTGAGCTTTTGATGAATATCAATTCCAAGATACTTGTACGGAGGCACTTCCTCCAAGATATTATTGTCATATACAAAATTATCGTAGGTGATCTGGTTGGATTTAATGATCATAACCTTTGTTTTGTCAATGTTCACAGTCATGCATGTACTAGAGCAGAAGTCCTTTAGGATTCTAAGTTGCTTACTCGGGTCATAGGTATTCCTTGCCATAAGAACAATATCATCAGCATAGAGAAGAAGGATGATTACTATACTAGCAAGAGTTGTCCAACACAACTTGCAGTTTCCAAACAATCTTCTAACTTGTCAATGTAAATGCCAAAAGGGGTAGGGTATAGGGGACAACCTTGATTGAGTCCTCTATTGTAGTTAATTTATTTCGACCAACTCTCATTGCTCCTAAACTTGGCAATAACGCTCTCATACAACCTTACCGCAACAACTCTCAGCCTAAAGGGAACTTTTAGCTCTTCTAACCAATTCCAAAGGTTAGTCCTAGGCACAATGTCAAAAGCTTTTCTAAATTCGATGAAACAACAAAGGAGTTGTTGCAACACTCCTCTGCAATGATCCTAGACGTGACAAGGTGGTCCACAGTTGAATGATAACCTCTACAACCAACACAACCTTTAGCTCTTTTTTCTGTGGATTTCTAGCCATATGCATATCTTCTTTTCCAAAATATTTCCATATAGCTTGGATAAAATCGGGCTACTCATAATTAAAGGAATTGCTTTTATCCCCACTTTTAAAAATAGGTACAATGAGACTTTGAGTCCAAGGTTTAGGGAAGTCCTTCTTGAATATTAAATCGAAGAGCTTGTGTATGTGAGGGATCATAATAGGCCCTCCAATTTTTAATATTTCAGCTTGGTAGCCCTTGATGTCCTTAACTTTCCCATTTGCAAGTCGCTTAAACCCAAACTTTATGTCTTCTATAAAAAAAACATCATCTTTTGTACAAAGTTTTGGAATTTTGTCGCGGACATTACGAGATTTGTAAAAAATTTTAAGGTAGGAATTCCGCTATGTCAGGGAAATCATAGCATTTTATTTAGTTTTATGAGTCAGAATTTGCCTCCAAAATTTCTTTGGATCTAGCTTAGAAAGGTGCACAAGATTATCTTGCTTTCTATTTATGTAGTGCATTTTTTTCTTTTTAATTGAGGATTTGTATATATTAATCTTATCATATTTCAAAGACTCATTAGGGACATCCCTAATGACTTTTCTAACAAGTTTACACTCATTATCATACCATGGATTGGCAATTATATTCTTCTTTTTACATGACACTTCAATATAGAATTTATACTAAATTATAAATACATTTCATTATTCTAAATACAATTATTATATTAATTCTTAAACATTTTTTTTCTTTAAATTTTATTTCTTAATGTTATAAATAAACATTACATTATACATTTCATTTATATTAAATTTAAATACAATTATTATATAAATACTTAAATATTTTCCTTTTCTTTATCTTTGTATCTTATTTCTTTGTGATAAATGGTCCCTCTTATATTATCGTCTACCATTACAAACTCTTTACCATACCTTACACATTTCTTTAATATTTATTCATAATTTCCGGATAATTTACTCTTAATTACCACTCTTTCCTCTATTCCAAACTTTACACTTATTTTTCATTACTTTATCCTCTTCTTCTAAAAACTAATATTTATAGAATTTTAGAGTGGTGTTTTTCACTAAGTCATCGTTATCTTTTCCATTTAAATACATCATTAGTTTCCTTATTATTTCTTTGGTGACAAATAAACGTGTTACCCAAAACATTGAAACATGACAACAATATACAATGAGTACTCAATTTTAGAAATAAGTGTAGATTATTATTAGTTAGAGGTTTAGTTTAAATGGTAGAACTATCCGCTTAAGGTATGTTGATGATGAAAATGTCATACGTCATAAGTTCAAATATGGTTGAGTTCTTTAGGGGTATAAAACAATATTGCAATTGATGGTTGGTCCATTCTCCATTTAAATATTTTGTGAAAGAGAGGAAATAGTATGAATTTTTCATTAAAAAAACTTATAAGTTATTATTTATATTAACACAAAAAGGAAGCATTTTTTCCAACCAAAAAATTGATAATTATTATTTCACTTGAAAATATAAAGTATGCATAGATGTGTGCTTCTAAGCACTCAAAATTGCTCTTTATGTTAAGAAATAGAACAAAAGTTAGGACAAAAAACTGTGGAAAAGGCCCTAAGCCATCTCACATATTGTATTCACTCCAATGATACAAATATATAACACATGAATAAAACCACCTCAATTGCTTTCACATCAACACCTCATCAAGAGATAAGACAAAAAGGAAGCAAAGCAGGATCTAGAACACACTTAGGATAAAAATGGTATCCCATAATTTGAAATATACAAAGGTTGTGTAGGAATTCATGATTGTATAGGGTGTCATAGGCTAACATCTCCCCCCTCAATCACAAGTCGAAACAATAATACCAACAAAGAAGGTGTATCAATTGGTACCATCTCCAAGTCTTCACGTTGAAACTCCCGAGTTGAGCTTCAATGAAGAACTACCTGAAAAATCACCAAATCTGGATGTTGCGAACCAAGAGAAGTGATTCAGCTGCAAGTCGGACACATTCCTAAAAATGCCTGACAACTTAATCAAATGCCAAGCTACAATCAACATCCCAATCATCAATGTTTTGTCCAAGTCTACCATCTACAAATTGTGGTTTCCCATCTGGCAATTTTAAGTCTGCCATCTACAAACTGTTGATGCCCATATGACATATTTTGTTTGTTGAAGTTTGTCATCAATAGACTATTGTTTCCCATCTAGAAATTTGTTTGTTGTTGTCAAAACTTGAAGTCTGACAACCATATATGTCCCCCCCTTTGTCAGCTAAAAGGAGATACATCATCATTGTATTTGGTGGTTTTTGGTTGACCATTAACCATCTTCACTTTGTTTGTGCAGTCCCCCCTTTAATGTACAAGAGAGTTTCATCATTGTACTCCCTACTTTGAGGTGCAAGAGAGTATCATGCTCATTTCACTATCTGCTACAAGATTTGTATTTACTCGAGATTGAATTATGTGATAAGATTGATATATCTTCTTGGTTGTTGATGACCATTACTAAGGATTGATCCACCCATAGTGAATCTATAATATTGCAAGTTTGTTTCACCTAGAGCATCTGTCCATTGAATGATTATTCTTTCCACAATGCTGACAAGGATGGAGATCAAAACATTGATCTTCCATGTGACCAGTTCTTTGACAATGTCGACACTTGGGTTTTTCATCATAGATTTATGATATTTATTTATCAAGAAATCATCCACTCGCAAACTTAAACGATTTGGAGTAATATGGGATATGAAAGTTGTTGCCTTTGTCATATAACCATGTCATTTTTTGTTGAATTGTATTTCTTCCCAAGGCCTTACAATGCAGTTGGAAATATTACGTTGAACTTGAGAATGGATAACTTCATTATTATCTACAATTGAAGTTGTTTGACTGAGTTGATGAAGAGTTGATTGTTGATTTGAATCATCATCATCGAAAAGAGAGTCGTTCTGAACAAAAACTAGTTTAGAATGTTGAAGATTATTTTGTTGGAGTTCATCATGAAGAAGTTGAGTCTGAATTTGAAGAAGTCTAACTTTATATTGCGTCACTTGCAAACAAGTTAGCACTGATTTGAGAGTATCTTTGTTGATTAATATTATGTTGTATTTAGCAATAATTATTAGAGTGTTCAATAACTTTAATAATTCGATACTTTGCTCCATTTGAAAAATTGAAAAAATTGTAATTGTAGTGTCAAAACTAGACACAAAAGAGAGCAGTATCAAGAATCCAAAAAACATGCACCATCACAAATGTACTCAGGGTGCACCTAAGATCCCCTTATTCAAATTTCAAGTGGATCTACGACATGAAGAAAAAAAAAATGATTTTATTATAGTTATCCCTCCTGTGATCACAATAGTGTGCTCAAACACAAACAAAAGCCTTTAATCTATTTCTTCAATCACAATACTTTGAGAAGGTTTTTGAGAGAAAAAATAATAATTCGATGTTGAACTACTCCTTCACAATATTACATATTAAAAAAAAATGATTTTGAGCAAAAGTTATTTGCAACACTATCCAATGGCTAAATTAATCAAATTACCCAAAATTATTGGAAGCCTTGTCCATAGAGTAGAGCCTCATTCACGGGGATAATGGCATTGAACGAAGCTTTACACATCTCTAGTAACCCAAATGACCATTCATCATTTATAGGCTCTTCACTGAAAATCATTTTCCCTCACAACTTCACATGTTCAAATCTCATTTCAGGTCACCATTGTTAATAGGAGAAATCTTGCCTCGCGCACAAGTGTTATAGCTTGGGAAAAGGGTGAGAATTTGTGTGGATAAAATCTCACCAATAAAAATCAATGGAAGAAATGAAAGATACCAATTTGGGTAATCACCTAAGTGTTCCATTTACAACTATTATCTCATAAAACAAAAGTTTCTACTATGAGAAAAAAATATGTTTCACTTGCAATGATTTTTTCATTTTTGAGCAAATTTTATCAGCAAGAATTTATCCTTAAATGTTGATTTTTTCATTCAATATTGAGGGATTTGTTGTATTTTTGAAAGACCTTTCCAACGCCATACTGTATGCTTAATTTGGTTCTATATAGTGGTTGTAATCTTCATTTTAATGGCCGCATACCCCGATACTGCACAAAATCTGGTTCTTAAGGGAGGGATATCTTAAAAATAGATATGAATATTGAAAATACAAAAATACCCTTTGGTGTGTAATTGAATCTAGTTTCCAACACAAATGAAATCATTCAAAATGAATAAATATTGAAAAATAAATCTAAATTTTACCAACATGCACTCCAAAATTAGAGAATTTCCCCTTAAATGTTGTCTTCTCCTTGTATTGTGTGCATTTCCAATGTTGGTTCTCTCGTCTTCATTGTCTCATCTATGGCCTCCCATGGAAAACTACCATGGAATTTGAATTCCTCACCTTCCATGGAAAACTACCATGAAGACATCAGGCCCTTAAGACTAAAGGAGATTTGATACCATGTTAAGAAATAGAACAAAAATCAGGACAAGAAATTGGTGGAAAAGGCCTCAAGCCATCTCACATATTTCATTCATTCCAATGATACAAATATATAATGCATGAATAAAACCACCTCAATCGCTCTCACATCGACACCTCATCAAGAGATAAGACAAGGAGGAGGCAAAGTAGGATGTAGAACACACTTAGTATAAAAATTATATCCCATAATGTGAAATATACAAATGTGGTGTAGGACTTTGTGATTGTATAGGGTGTCATAGGATAACACTTTAAAGAGCCCTTCCATAAAAAAAGATGATGTTCTTAAAACAAATCCTCTTGTCAATGTTGATTATATAATATGCCTCATAAAAAGCAACCAAAAAGACTTTAAATGAATTAGACCAACAAATAGAACCAACAAAATCTTCACGACCCATTCCCATTTTTTGGTTGTATTCCCATGTGATGGAGAATATATAATCATACATGGATCCGCAAATGGTTCTAGGTTGATTACCCTCCTCCTTTTCATTAGACCTAGAAGTTCCTAGATGAAGGGCAAGGGCTTCTTTAGAAAGATTATCAACTTTGGTGTTCAGTTCTCTGTAGATATTATGAAAATGAACTTTTGTAAAATTTCCTTTTAGTTATTTGGTTCTTTCCATAGCTAAGAGAAGGGATATGTTTTGCATATTATTCTTACCATTTACTCGATCTATAACTAGGTTGGACTACCATATTATTCTTACCATTTACTCGATCTATAACTAGGTTGGACTACCCCGAGATTTGAATTTGAGACACTCCTTTTCAACTACTAGCCTCATTAACACCCAAAGAGAACTCAACTCTACCCAATTATTTGTTTAGAGGTTCCTAAAGCTACTTCTAGCTATTTTATACTCTTTCTTTTAAGAATAGAACACCTCCAACTCCACTTATCCCAAAATTCTCTTGACTTGCAATATCAAAGTATCCCAAGCATGTGTTTTATCAATATTTGGACTACTAAGCACTCTCATAGTCTTCTTCTTGCATGATTTCCACACTCCTTCATAAGCATACTTTTTTCGATTAAAAAACTTGAACATGAAACATTATTTCTTTATTTTGAAAGATCGCAACATTAATGGCTAGCCAAAGGGCCCAAAGGAGCATATAAGGAAGAGCTTTATAAGCCTTAACATTTTTTTCCTTAAACCATAAATCCAATCAATCCACTCCATTATCTCCTTGTCATTTACCATTTCCACCTGTTAATTTCATAACTTCCTCTCATATTGCTTTTGTAAAAGGACAAATTATCATCATGTGAGGTAACGTCTCATCGTTACTTTTGCAAAAGATGCATCCCTTTTTACAATTATCCCAAGTTAAGATTTTTTTTGCAATAACTAACCAAAGGAAAGCTCTTGTTTTTAACTTTTATTTTCCATACAAACTTCCAAACTACTTCCAATAATTTTCCTTTTCTACTTGAAACATTGTTTTATACCCTTATTGTGCTATGTATTTTCTTGATGAGTCATTTTTAGACCAAACAATCTAATCCTCTTCTTCCCTTAATTTGATTGCACTCTGTTTCAACTTTTGAACATATAGAGTCTATCATTTTGCTTCCTTCCCCTATAATCCTATCTTGTTTACTTCCTTCCAACCTTATTTCCAAATAGATGTATTGCTAGGGTCTACTACCTCTGCCATATAGACTATGCCTTTTAGATTTAATAAGTTGATTAGTGGATCAAGAAGTATGCCTCTGTCATATAACATATGCCTTTATAATTTAATGAGCTGATTAGTGGATCAATAAGTTTGAAATTTCCATCACATCCCCAAGGATTCCATCCTCTCCTCACTTTAGACCCACTAACCACCTTCCAAGCCAACCATTTGCCTATAATTGGAAAAGCCTTTACTAATGCTTTCCAATTTAATCCCATACTATAGTTTTTGTTGGTAATTTAATCCAATCCTCGATAAATAATGGATCCATATTTTCTGCTTCATAAAAAGATTCTAAAGCCCTTCTTTTAATAACCTCTAAAGACTCGTATGTGCCAAGGCTTGTCCAAAATGGTGTATATTTTTTAATCCCCAACCCCTTTCTTCTTTGGGTTTGGCTATATTGCTTTGTTTTACTAAGGAAATACCTAAAGGAAGCATTTTAAGCCAAGAAAAAAAATCAATAATTTTTTTTTTTAAATAAAACCCTTTCGTCAAATTTATTTTTATGGTTTTTATTTAAAACCAAAACTGGGATATATTATATTAAAAGGTTGTATAAGAGCTAACATCAAGCACACCCAAAGAGTTGTTATGAAGTTTCAAACAAAATTTGCAACTCTCACAAGCTACAAAAGAGAGTTTGCAGATGTTTCTAATTATTACATTTCAACTATTTATGTAGGTATATTGTTTAATAAAAACACCCAAAATTCAAACAACCTAACAAACATAAAAATTAATTGAACACATGTTGGTTGGTGGCCTCCTCCTGGACAACATTAGAATGTAGGGAGGTTTGTTGGTCAACGTCCATGGCCTCTTTTGAATGATGAACAATCTCCTCTTCTTTGAAATCTTCCTAAGCTGAGTTGATTGGTAGTCAATAATTACAGGAAATGGAGAGAGAATCCTTGTGGAGATTTAGAATCAATTTTCATAGCATGCCACATTCTACTCGAAGGACATCCAATTTCTATCTTTGTTGAAATAGAAGGCTCATGATAGTCATATTCTAAGAAGCACACTATTGTTCATTTTCCTGAATCTTAGTGGACACCGAATGTAGAGATGTTCGATTTCCTTGGATAGTCTCTTCATGCTGATAGAGAACTCTTCAAACCTCCTGTAAATCCCTAAAATCCAAGAGATCTAATTCCTCTTCTTTTATGCTTGTAGGTGATGGATTCAAGTGGGGACCAAACTTACCAAAGCTATCACCAACACACTGAGTCAATTCTGAATTCCACTTCACTTCATTTCCAAAAAATTATAATGCCTAGACTAAGAGGTCCCAATGGTTGAGTTCCAAGTAATAGAACCATTTGGCTAAACCCTGACCAACAAAGGTGAGATAGACAATTAGAACACTAGGTCCTAAGCCTAGAACCTAAAATTAGAAGACAACAAATGAAATACAAGTAGGATTCCACATCCAAATATAACCAGAGTTTGAATCCTAAAAAAAGCAAAGAGTTGCAACCCAGATACTAGAATTTTAATACAACATAGAAAGTAATTGGAAAACTTGTACCAAGTTAGTTTGGAATTCATTGTGCTTCGAAATTTTTTTGATGCCTAAACTGAGATATCTCAATGGTTTAGTTCCAATCGATATAACCATAGAGATAATACCCAGCCAACAGAGGTGAAAAGGAAAAAGAGAACATTTCCCCAAGCCCAACACCCTAAACCAGAGGCCAAACAACAAAATACCAAAAGGATTTCACAACTAGAAGTAGGCAGAGCTCGGACCCAAATTTACTCGAAATATATTGGAGCTAGCAGGGCTACCTTGAAACCCAAACTCCACTCCTTCCATTATCCCACCTAGCAAATGATAGCCCAAGATGAAGGAAACAAAGATTAGAGCAAGGATTAATTCTCATATGCAACAATTCTAAGACTACATCATTACATGTCCTTTCCCCACACTTGAAAATAGGTATGATGATTGTTGTGACATATGTTAATTAAATGAGGAGTGACATGGCTTGAAGTCAAAGTGGGTTGAAAGCATTATGGGATATGACAAAAACAACCCCCCCCATTTTTACCATGACCCTTTTCAATAGAGAGGTTGTTTCATTAGCTAACTGATTAGCTTGAGTATTGAGATCTCTTAGCACTTGATAGAATGAAAACATTTTCAAAATTTGGGCTACCTTGTTGATTCTTGCAATGATTGAGGGTAGCTTTCTATCTTTAGGAGTTGTGTGAAAAACCAATGATTTGATACTAATGTTAGAATCTCCAACTACAATAATTGGTTCTATATTGAAATCAATGGCAAAGAGAAGGCGTTATAATAGAGCATAGGCTTTAACTTGTTGATTGGTTGAAGTTGCTAATCCTCGTGCAAAGGTTGACTACTTTCTTCCCTCAGGATCAAAGACGATCCCTCCCGCACCTGCCACCCTTGTATTTTGATGAGTTTAATTATTATTATCTAATTAATTTTTATCTTGTAATAAGTTTTGCACCTTCATGAAAGTTCCTTCCTTATAAAGTGATTGAAGCACTATGTAAGCACCAATACAATGAAGTATATAACATAGAGTTGAAGTCTAAAATTCAAATGATAACTAGCTTAAAAGCTATAGATTGCCCCACACACAAACCCACACCTTATCAATCCAATAAGGATTGACATTTTTAGGATCTCCATTGTTACATTCATTGATTAGGAACTTAATATAAAGGTATGTGAATATTACTCGTGTTGTGAGGCATAACTTCTCAACTATTCTAAAATTGGTCAAAAGCCATCAAAGACTTGATGTTGATGCATTAGAGCTTTACTTTAGAATTAGAACCCATGCTATGTCACATCCTACTCGATAGCATGATGGACACATGTGCCTAGCTTAGATGGAGTACATACATGCAAATATTTGTTGGGTTTCTCGTTGAATGGGGAGACCTAGCTTTAACCATGGGAACTATGGTGGCCACCCTTACTTTCAAAGGTTGTAAAGGGTTAAATTGACAAATAGAAGATAATATGAAAAGTTGGCATTTTTAGAATTTTGGGTAAGTCTTGTGTTTGTGCATATTATCTTCCAAAGGAGGAAGTTGCAATTTTTATTTTTATTTTTTATAGTAAGGCTCGAGTATTGTGAAGAAAAATCATGGCTTCCAAAACCCATTGCACTCAACATAGACATCATCCATGTGTTGACAAGATTTCTTATTGAAGGAATTAAAGGACAGGTTGTGCTTGGTAGGAAAGTTGGTAAGAGATGGAACAAGAGACAAGAAATCAAAAGGTATGGTGCTTAGTAAAGCCAACAATCTTTAGTCTATAAAGGGAGAATGATAATCATTTCACTACGTTTTTCAAGCTTGAGTAGGGCTTGTGTGATCTAAAAATACCACACGAGTTTTGATACTAACTTGATTCTTAATTATCAATAAATCTCTAATACTAATTCAGCTCGAAAATCCTTAGATGCCAATTAGTTCATATGAAAATACTAAACATCCGACCAGATCCAGGAATATAAATGAAGATCGTTTGACTATTTGCAAAATATCATGTGAATGTCTTACTTATCCATAAACTTCATTAATAGTGACAAATAACTTGAAATGTAAATGAGATAATACAACAAAAGATAAAAGAACTCAAATACACATGTAATTAACATACATCACTACATCTTCAAAGTGCCTTTAAATAGCATGATTGTTCTTCATCATCTCATAATTCCAAATTACATTATAATATAGGCTTACAAAAGCACAATTTAAAATACACTTCGAAAATATGTTGCTCAAATGCATAAACATAGTACACCATTGAATTCCTGGCGAAAAATCATGCAAAATTGATAAAAAAAAATACTTGAAATTCCATCAAGGTACCCCTTGGCATGCTTTACGATGTTACCTCAAGTACCTTGTACCCTTGTCACACATTACGAGGTAAAACCTACATAAAAATTGTGTGTGAAAGTTGGGATCTGTGCCCATTAAATAGGCCTGGTCCTTAAACCATCCATGCACATTTTATGCAACTTAATTGTTAAATTAAGAGGGGATCCCATAACAAACGCGTATTTGAAGTGTTGGTTAAAATTACTACTAAATATGGAGGAGGTCTGGGGTTCCATTCTTGCGATCCTCTCTCATATTGATTGGTTAGTTAGTTTGGTATATAGTTTTAAAACATCTGTTGGCATATACGTTTTATTGTCATAACATATGGTTATAATATGTTATATGGTATAACAAACTCCAAACTCCATGTGAAATATTGTTAAGCTCCCCACGATAGCATGTGGTTACATGGTATAGATCAAACCAAAGGTTAGGGGCTAGAGTTGATGGCTTAGGCCCTCGACACTTTGGCCACCCATTTAAACATTAACAAAAACTTAAATATGTTATTTACCACAACAACGTAAAGAACCATTGTGTGGCGCATTGGTTGTGGAAGTTATGTTAAGGCTTTGGAGGAGAATAAAGGTCATGAGGTCGAGCCTTGTTAACTCCAAAATTTTTATATAACACCAACCATTACTAGACAATGAGGGGTTGCCACATGGCAGCCTCCCATTGGCTAACTTGTGCCATGTGTTAATACATTATTGGATCACTTGGAGTACAGACTTGCCAAGTCAACCTACCAACTCATTTGTCCAGTCAACTGTACAATTAGTCCATGTGGCATCTTGGGGTGTGGCCACGTTACCTGTACGGTTGTGCCATGTGTCACTGTACGAACATGACACCTGCCCTTTTACCCCTTTAACTTTTAATTTTGACATTGTTGACCTGAACTTTGACTATTTGCATACAATCTTTGTTTGACTTGTCATTTGCATCGTTGGAAAGCTAACGACGAGTTCTACTCGATGATGTCATTTTCAGGACAATTTGATATGGTCAAATTTTGGGCATTTATGGATCCCCTACGACCTCTGTGAGCGTTCCAGATCCTCCTAAACTTCTATGAGTGTTCCTTAGATCCTCCTGGATCACACCTTCCCACTGAAGAACTTTTGGACCTCCAAAAGTATATATATTTAAAAACTTGACGATGATAACTCTAACTCACTCTTCCATCTTACTGAAATGTTTATATCCAATAACTTAGTGATGAAGCTTCTTCACTCTTCCATCTTGCTAATTCGTTTGAAAATAAGTATTCATCTTGGGTCTTCGATCTTAGGTACTAGATCAATGCACTTTCGTATGCTTCTCAAGAATATAGCTTTGACTCTTGCCTCTAGCACTGTAGCTAATTATATATAGCTCTGGTTCTGGCTCATAAATTTCCTAACAACAAAAGTCATGTTCATTGAATCTCTGTGATACCTCTATCATGTATTTCGACATACACTCCCATCTCCTTCTGTTGAGGATAGTCCATCTCGGCCAATATGAAGCCAAGTCGAATGTTGATCCATGCCTTGCCCATTTGGACTCTCTGATGGTGTACTACTGATGTATCTGTAGAAGTCCTTGAATGAATACTATGTCCATTGTCGCTTCTGCCTTGAAGAACAATTCTGCTTGTACTGTTATCATATGTACCTTCCTTGCTTCTAAACAATTTAAAGATGCTTATAGCATGCACTTTTATGTGCCTCTTAAAAGAGGATTATTTCTCCTTTACCAACTCTAGAGAGTTTTGCATTACTTTGATGCTCTTTTCGCTCTTGAACTACATGTTCCAACTGCCTGCATCCTTCTGTTCCTTCGCTTTCAGTCCTTCAAAATAAAAAAAATGTTGTCTAAGAAAATTCGATCCATATGTAGCCCTTTAGCTGATTACAATACAAAACAATTGTCCACATTGTTGTCTAAAAGCTTAGAAATCTTCTTAACGAGATTCCTCTCCACTGAAAAACAATATATATAGGTGGCTATCTAGAAATATCCTTAACGAGATTCCTCTCACTTTATAACAAAGTGTAAGGTGGTTATCTATAAATCTGTAACAATATTCCTCTCACTCTTTACATCATTTACAATGGCAATATATAAACTCTCTTTACAAAATTCCTCTCACTTTATAACAAAGTGTAAGGTGGTTATCTATAAATCTGTAACAATATTCCTCTCACTCTTTACATCATTTACAGTGGCAATATATAAACTCTCTTTACAAAATTCCTCTCACTTATACAAGGTGGCAATATAGAAATTTACAGAGTTCCTCTCACTCTTATAATCTATAATGAGTGGATTATTCATAAATGAAGTGGGGACACTGTCGCCTCACTTTTCCAATATCATCCATCCATCCTGCTTGGATAACGAGCACCTGACTCATCAGAACCATAATGAAGATTGAAACAATATTGCTGATAAAGTTACCCATTCTTCTAAATTCACAAAATTCGTCATCCATTGTTGTAGTAGCCAAACGTACTCCACTGATTAGTAATAAACTGAACAACAAAATTAAATATACAGATGCGAAAGAGAATGAACCATCAACATATCTGCCCTTCTTAATAGGAACAACATCAACCAAAGGACATGCTCTGCTTTCAACTGTAGGCTATAAATCTGGATCCTAGATACTAGCATTAGATAACATGTGCCTTGTAGTGACAACCATCAAATTCATCTTCATCCAATGAGCTCTCACAATGAACTCAATCCCATCCTTGAAGAGATGATACTTATTTTGTTCCCTATAGAAAATGGCCTTTCTGTCATACAGGTATGGACTTCCCAAAACCATCCCGCAAATGTCAAGTGGAACAACGTCTAACTCTACCGCATCAATGAAATTGGATGTGATCGCAAATCGTAACTTGCATTTCTTAGTTACATGTACCTAAGCATTATCACAAATCCATCCCAAAGGATACGGTCTCAAATGAGGCCTAGTTTCCAATCCCAACTTTTGAACAACTTGCTCTGAAATAAGATTTACTTGTGATCCACTATCAACAAGTGTATCAATCTTAGCATGCTTTGAGATAACTCGCAAATAAAGCATTTCATTTCTTTGCCTTCCATCAAGTATTACTTTAGATTTTGCAAAAGAAGTACGCGAACTGAAACTTGCAATAGAAGATTTACCTTTGATGCCCATAGTTGTAACCTTAGTTTCATCCTCGAAATCTGATCCAAGATCATGAACTATGGTTGTGGTCTTCTTTTTACCTTTCCTAGGTTGAGCCCACTCTGGGTTCAATTCCAGATGCAACTTCCAACACTTTGCCTCTCCATGTCCTTTCTTCTTCCAATGAGAACATGTAGGATTTTCTTCTTCACTGTAGCTATCTTCTTGAAGTTATGTGGCTTCTTTGATTGCTTCTTGAAGTTGTGCAGATTTTCTTTGCTTTTACCACCAATGCTCTTGGCCTTCTTTCGATCCTCGTACATTTCACCCACCATGGCCTTCATTGCCATGAACGAAGAAATTACTACCTCTTCAGTATTGAAAGGATTTGGATTAGAAGAATCCATGTCTTTTGTTGAATCCATTTCTTGCTTTCAAAATGCACGCCTAGAACCAATCTCAAGAATGTACTCTTCAAATGATCCTTCACCAGGCTTAGACTTGGACCACCTTAAGCATTCACTTGCAAATAAATGTCAAAACCAGCTCTGATACCACATGATCTGAAACCACACAAGTTCTGATACCAACTTGATTCTTAAATATCAATAAAACTCTGATACTAATTCAACTCGAAAATCAGTAGATGCCAGTTAGTTCATATGCAAATACTAAATATCTGACTAGATTCATGAATATAAATGAAGATCGCTTGACTATTTGCAATCATGTGAATTTCTTACTTATCCATAAACTTCATTAATACTGATGAATAACTTGAAATGTAAATGAGATACTACAACAAAAGATAAAGGAACTCAAATACACATGTAATTGACATACATCACTGCGTCTTCAAAGCCCCTTTAAAAATCCGCTGCTCAAATGCAGAAATGGAGTACACAGTTGAATTGTTGGTGAAAAATCATGCAAAATTGATATAAAATACTTGAAATGCCATCAAGGTACCCCTTGATGCACTTTACAGTGTTACCTCAAGTTCCTTGTACCCTCGACATTAAAATTGTGTGTGTGAATGTTGGGATCCATGCCCATTAAATAGGCCTGGTCCTTAAACCATCCGTCCACATTTATGCAACTTAATTGCTAAATTAAGAGGGAATCTTGTAACAAACGAGTATTTGGCATGTTGGTTAAAACTACTGCTAAATATGGAGGAGGTTCGGTGTTCCATTCCTGCGATCCTCTCTCATATTTGCTAGTTAGTTAGTTTGGTATATAGTTTTAAGACATTCGTTGGCATATACATTTTATTGTTATAACATATGGTTATAAATATTATAACCATATGTTATATGGTATAACAAACTCCAAACTCCATGTGAAATATTATTAAGCTCCCCGATAGGACGTGGTTACATGGTATAGATCAAACCAAAGGCTAGGGTTGAGGGCTTAGGCCTTCAGCCCTTTGGCTATGCATTTAAACATTAACACAAACTTAAATATGTTATTTACCACATAAATATCAAGAACCATTGTGTGGTGCGTTGGTTGTGGCGGGTATGTTAAGGCTTTGGTGGAGTATGGAGGTCATGGGGAAGAACATTGTTGACTCAATTTTTTTTTATATAACACCAACCATTACTGGCCAATGAGGGGTAGCCTCTCATGGCTAACCAGTGCCACATGTTAATACGTCATTGGACCATTTGGAGTACAAACTTGCCAACTCATCTGCCCAGTCAACTGTACGATTAGTCCACGTGGCATCTTGGGGTGTGGCCATGTTACCTGTATAGTCATACCACACGTCATTATACGGACATAACACGTGTCCTTTTACCCCTTTGACTTTTGACTCTGACCTGGTTGACCTAAAACTTGGTTGCCCATAACTTTTGCATACAAGCTCTGTTTGACTTGTTGTTTGCGCCGTTGGAAAGCTGATGATGAGATTTATGCAATGATTTTGTTTTCAGGATGATAGACAAATTTTCAGCATTTATGGATCCCCTAGGACCTCTATGAGTGGTTTAGATCCTCTTGGACCTATGTGAGCGTTACTTAGATCCTCCTGGATCATTATGACTTGCACTTACATGTATCAAGTCAAGTTGATGGTATATTGTCAAAGAGGGTATACTATACAATTGGTCAGAGTAATTGGTTAAGTTGATTTATAAATTTTTTATGGAATACCAAGAAACCAGTAGACCATTTAGATTTCACACTCTCCTTGTTTATGTAGCATTGCATGAAATTCAACTCAAAGAACTTCTAGATATAGAAAACATTAAAACAACTGAGTATCTTATAGTTTGGAAATACTGTTGTTTTGCATTGTCATGATAGATTAAAAACATAGGATATACTTTGATAGAACTATCCTATGAGTGGTTAGGGAATTTAAAAATCTAAGGCATCAAATTGAGGGTTCAATTACCATTACAAGAAAAATATCAATTAGTGGAGGTTTTTATGGAACACCTTCTCCCTTCTTTGTTTTTAGTGGAGGATTCTAGAAGAAGTGGGCGGTCNTGGTTAGGGAATTTAAAAATCTAAGGCATCAAATTGAGGGTTCAATTACCATTACAAGAAAAATATCAATTAGTGGAGGTTTTTATGGAACACCTTCTCCCTTCTTTGTTTTTAGTGGAGGATTCTAGAAGAAGTGGGCGGTCAAAGGCTTGAATGGATGCTTTTTTTGTTTGTTTTTTTGATGCAAGTCAACCATATTGTTGCATTCAATGTGATTTAATAGCAATAGCAATTGTTTGTAAACCTATAAGGTGAATCAAGGTAGGCTAAACTATTTTATTAAAAAAGGGTCATTTTCTCAACAATTCTTGTCGATGCACCATATATATTAAATAGAAAATGTGTGTAACCATACCATGCACATATAGGTAGGTTAAAATATTTTATAAAGAATATTTGCCCTTCCATAAAAAAATATTTGTCAATGGGCCAAATACATTAAAAAGCACTGGTGCATAACCATACCATGCACACCATTCTAGAACTATCATTTTTTTTCAAAAAAATTGATGTCAGCGCATCAAATAGATTCAACAACATTGATGCATAACCCTACCACATGCATCAAGGTAGGTAATTTTATAGAAAATATGGATAATTTTTAATTAAAAAAAATAGTTGGTGTGCTAGATAGACTTAACCACACCAATGTGTAATCCTACCATGCGCATTGAGGCGGGTTAAATATTTTATCAAAAATATTGGTAACTTTTTTCAAATAATCATTGTCGATGTGCCACATAGATTCAAAAACATTGGTTCGTAACCATGACATGGACATTCTGTTAACAATTTTGTTAAAAAAAATCGTGTTAGTGCATTGAGTAGATTAAACAACACCAGTGCATAACCCTATCACTTGCACTAAGGTAGGTTAGAATATTTTATAAAAAAATATTAGTTATGTTTTTCAAAAAAACTCCTTTTGGTGCACTTGATTGACTTAACTGCTCTAATGCATAACCCTACCTGCATTAAGGTAGGTTAAAACATTTTATAAAAAATATCAACCATTTTTTCAAAAAACACTTTCTGATGCGTAAGATATACTTGGCCACACCACTATGTAACACTATCAAACACATTGATGTAGGTTAATTAAAAAAAAGAAACCAATGTGCCATATATCTATAAACACATTGGTGCGTTGGGATAGAGGGTGCATTACCACAGAGTTTAAAAAAAAATAAAAATAAAATTACTAAATTGAATTTTCACTTCATCTCTCATTCAATTACTAGATTTCTTATTTCCTTCGCTTGCATGGTGTATTTTTGTTTCTTTTTGAATTTCGTAAAGGGTACCGATTTTTTCATTTTGTTATCTACGCTACAATCGTGCCTCCTCAATGGAGAAGAGACTAGGTAGATTGGTTGTAATCCCTAAATTTACATTTTTAGTGGTTTGAATTTTAAAATTACTATTTAATTTGACTATTTTCTCAAAAAATTTGAAATTCTTTCCATTGGCGCAACCATTGGTTTCATTCTGCACCATCTGCTAGTGAAAATACAAGTTGCACCATCTATGGAACTCCAATGCATTATAATCACACTAGGGAGTTATAATCAACACATGGGATTTTCTAAAACTCCTTGGTGCACTAATAAATGTATGGACGAGCTGGGAGTGGTGCACCTAGTACAATATGGTGCACTACAAATCCTTAACAACAAATACCAAGGGTGGCAGTGCATGTATCGATAAAAAAGTGCACCAAGATGGCCCACCTCGTTGTACAATGCATATAGGCTATGCACCAGTGTGTGGTGCATAAATGCATGCCAAGCGCATCGAAAATCTAATAGACAGTGTGAACGAGTTTCTCACACTCTCTAGTGCACAAATGAATGTATGTGTGCATTGATCATGATTCCCCTATAAGACTTGGCAAACCGTAAACCCTTGGTAACAATTCCAAGGGATGGCATTACTCTCTGTCATTTTTAGCACATTATAGTTATCGATGTACTAAATAAAATCACAACACACCAAATATCGTGCATTTACATGAACTTGGCACATTGATATTGAAATCACACAAATAATCAATAAAAGTTTTAAAAATTATCAAACTAGCGGGTGCTTGAAATATTTACTAGTAGCACCATTATATGTGTGTTATTAGAAATGGAGCACACCATAGATGTCAATGCATGTATAAAATTGCACTTCACCAACAATGGTGTTGATCCAGATTATTTTCGGCACGAAATGAGAGCGGAGATATAATAAAGAAATGCACAGAGATATCACAGATATTCAATAATATAACAGAAATGTATTAGATATGCAACCATAAACACAGATATACAGTAATACACAATTTCTATTAATGAAAGAAATGTACAGAGACTGTAAAAATATAGAGTGAAAGACTCGCTAGAATGGTGGCGGCTTATCTCTGAGAAGAGATGTGACGGCTGCGCTAATTTGCAAGAAGATGATTACAATGAGGCTCTGAAGGCCTTTTTATAATAAACAGGAATGCCAAAAACCCTAGACATCCAAAAACCTAACCCTAGGAGATGAAGCACCAAAAGTCATGTGGGCCCCGTTTGGGTAAGTTAGTACATTAACTTCCCGGGGTCGTAACTTTTGCATACGATCTCCATTTTAGGCGTATGATAGTCCGTTGGAAAGGTATCGTTGAGGATATTCATTTTGGGGGCTCAATAATGCCTTCAACTATAATTGAGGAGCTTGATCCTGAAAAACCTTCATTTAGGCCCTCAAAATGGCCCCAAAAGTTAAAAACTGCTAAAAATAGTAAATTGCCAAAATTGTCAGAAAACTGTTTTTAGCTAGTCGGACAAGGTGGGTGGCCACCGATATCCACCTGGATCAATCCTCCCTCCTTAGGAAGCAATGGTATCCGTTGCGTTGAGTTCCCGGGGGAGAGGGAAAAACATTCGCTGAATCTGCATCTTGGTGAGCTGCTTGCCTTGTTGGAGATGCCGCGTTGCTCAATTTGTGGAAGTCTGTCACAAACCTGTTGAGGCTGAGGTTGTTCAATAAGTCGAGATACATGAGAGGACGGTGTGCAGAAGGAATCTTTGCGCTTTGCTGCAACCTTGTCAACTTGCTTCTGTTGGATAGAAGGTGCTTGGGGCAAGGCTGTAGTTGTTGCAGTGTCCTTCTATTCTCCTTTTGAATAGATTGTGAAGAAGCTAAATTTTGCAGTATGAGATACTACCTTGTGACACTTTTTAGGTGGAACAGTATTTGGAACTACCTCTAGTATTCTGTAGAGATGACCCCCAGAGAAACAACAACACGGCGAGGTCGAGACTCATAAACAACATGGCGCTTCCACATATATGGTTGGCTCAAGAGAACATCACAGACATCCAGTGGGGAAACATCACATAATACCTCATCCTTGAAGGGTTGGATGTCGTATGACAAACGACATTGCTGGCTGACACAGAGATCTCGTCCTTGGCGAAGCCACCCGATGTTGTATGGTTGCGGGTGTGGTGTTGTCGACAAACCCAACTGTTTGACGACCTCTACTGAGATGAGGTTCTTTTGGCCTCCGCTATCAAAAATAAAATGCAGCGGGGTCCCCTTCACCCACATCTGCGAATGAAAAAGGCACTCCCCCTCTTTAGGATTTGTTGGTTCTTCTGGTTGAATTGTTGCGGTCGTGGCAATAACAGTGGGGTCTGCGTCAATGATATGTCCTTTACCAGTATTTTCAGATTCAGATTCTGAATTAGGGTTCAACTCCTTGTCTTTAATCTTGGCCACCAATGACTGTTTTAAGTGACATTCATCGGTGTTGTTCCAGAGGCTTTTGTGGAAATCGCACCATTTTACGGTGTCCTTCTTTGTCTTCCCGTGACCCTTCTTTTCCTGTGTCTTAGACTGGTTTTCAGGACACTGTTTGTTAGGGTTGTCTTTTTCATACTTTGGTTGTTGCAGATTTGCAGACCTGAACTCCCGTTTGTTCCGGTGCTTAAATTTCTGCTCAATTTTGATAGTATATTGATAAGCAGCACCGAGTGATGGGATGTCCATAAAATCCATTTCAGTTTGGATGTATCTGTGTAGAGCCCCACGGTATTTCATAACCAAATGTCGCTCGGAGTCTTTGATACCCAGCTTGGTGCTTAAGGTATGGAAGGTATTGGTGTACTTCGAAACTGCTTGTCCCCTCTCTTGCCGCAGTGTGGTCCATCTCATGTACTGGTCCTTATAGTTGCCAACATGGTAATACTGTTCCTTTACCGCATCCACAAAAAAATCCCAAGTGGGCTCGGCCCCATATATTCCAGAATCCTCTGTGGAACTTTTCTCCTAGTAAGTTTCCCACCAATGTTTGACATGAGGGAGAGCTTTAAGGAGTGCGAAGGTGATCTTTTCTTT
>SNQJ01S0123522.1:32548-51641 GCA_010110895.2 Picea sitchensis
ACGTCGCAATTCCGACGTAAAAAAAACCTAAGTGATCGTTAGTATTTTGACTTGGTCAACATACTAAGGTGATCGTTGGAGGGGAAAACCTAGTTTCCAAAACGTCGCAATTGCGACATCAATATTCACAAATGTGGCAAGAATGACGTTTATGTCACAAACGTGGCAAGAGAGACGTTCCGGTGGAAAACGTGGCAAGAGCGACGTTAACGTGGCAAGAGAGACGTCAACGTGGCAAGACCGACGTTATCGGGTAATATGAACTTTTTTTTTTTTAAATTTCCTCTATTTTGCGACAATATGGACAATTTTGTCCATAACGCCGCAAAAAAAACGTCGGAATTTTTACAATATATATTAGTGAGTGTTGTTAGAAGATCTACCGGGTTAAGTAGACCCCCTAAACGATACTCTCCTTCGTTGTATTATTTACTGTTGATTGATTTTGGTGAAGTAGAAAGTTATGAAGAGGCAATGCATGTAGACATTAAAGGGAAGTGGGAGCAAGGCATGAAAGAGGAAATGGATTCCTTGGTAAATAACCGGACTTGGGACATGGTTCAGTTGCCTGAAGGAAAAATAGCATTGCAGAATAAATGGGTTTACAAGTTGAAGGAAGAATATGGAGGCAAAAAGCGGTACAAGGTTAGACTTGTTGTAAATGGGTTTGCACAAAAGAAAGGTATATATTTTGATGAAATATTTTCTCCCATTGTTAAAATGAATTCAATTAGGACTATTTTAAGTCTTGTGGCAGTATAATATTTGCATCTTGAACAGTTAGATGTAAAAACAACTTTTCTTGATGGGGATTTAGATGAAGAGATTTATATGCAACAACCAAAGGGGTATGAGGTCAAAGGGAAGGAAAATTTGCTATGCAGGTTAAAGAAGAGCTTTTATGGCCTAAAGGAAGCTCCAAGGCAGTGGTATTTGATGTTTGACAGATTTATGACATAACAAGGTTATAGTAGATGCCATTTCGATCACTGTGTTTATTTTAAAAGGCTAGAAAAGGGAAGCTATATTATCTTTCTATTGTATGTAGATGACATGCTTGTTGTGGGGTCTAATATGCAGGATATAAATGTGCTCAAGAATAAATTAGCTAATTCATTTGCAATGAAGGATTTGGGTGCTGTAAAGAAAATCCTTGGTATGAGAATAACAAGAGACATGAAAAATTGCAAATTGACATTGTCTTAGGGTGAGTACATAGAGAAGGTGTTTGAGAGGTTTAGAATGTAGAATGAAAAAACAATTAGTACACCTTTGGCCAACCATTTCAAATTAACCAAGGAAATGTGTCCCAAGACATAGGAGGATATAAAATACATGTCCAGGGTCCCTTATTCATCAGTAGTTGGCAACTTGATGTATGCGATGGTTTTCACAAGACCATATATTGCACATGCAGTGGGAGTTGTGAGAGGTATATGAAAAATCCAGGTAAAGAACATTGGGAGGCATTAAAGTGGATTCTCAGGTAGTTGAGAGGTACATCTACTCGTGCATTATGTTTTGGAGGTTCATACATTGTTCTACAAAGATATGTTGATTCAGATATGGTAGGTGATAAAGATAACAAGAGGAACACCACAGGGTATGTTTTTACTCTAGGTGGAATAATAGTAAGTTGGATTTCAAAACTACAAAAGGTTGTTGCACTTTCAACAATAGAAGCAGAGTATGTTGCTGCTACAAAGGCTAGAAAAGAAATGATTTGGTTACAGAGTTTTATGGAGGAATTGGGAAATAAGTAGGAGAATAACATGTTGTACTGTGACATTGAGACTGCCATTTATCTTGCAAAGAACTCATCCTTCCAATCAAATACTAAGCATATACAACTCAAGTACCATTTCATACGATCCATCTTGGAAGATGGACATTTGAAGTTGGAAAAGATACATATTAGCTAGAATCCTGCAGACATGTTAACAAAGGGAGTAACTGGGGAGAAAATGAGTTCCTACTCAGTTTTAGTTGGCCTTCAAGCATCAAGGTGAAGTTGAAAAATTTGCTGGGTCCAAGGTGGATCATAGTGTAGAAGGTACAAAAGCGATGGAGTTGTTATGATCAATCTCCAAGTGGGAGATTGTTGGTTGTGGAGCCTGATTATCTTTCTGATTCAGAGGTCTTTGTTTTCAGTCGTGTTTAAACCCCATGATGACTGTACATGCCTCCACGTGGGGCGGTTGCAGGGTGGACTTACCCCTGAAGGAAAATTTGCATTGTAAATGTATATTGTAATTTCATAGTAAATCTAGACAGTTCATTATAAGGTCGTAGAACCGACGATAGAAGTTATGTTAGGGTTTTTTTCCCTAGAAGGAAACCCTCTTTTATGAGGGAATTGTATTACGACTGTGTATTATTGTTGTTGGCCCTCGACCAAGTTTTGAGGAAACCTTGGTCAGATTTGGACCACTTTTGGACTTCGACAGGTTGGTCGAAGATGGAACGCATAGGCGAGGTTGAGATTGCGGATCTCACTTATTTGGCGGGCTATGTGGACCCAACAAGGGGTTCCTTAGGGTTTTTGTAATGGGTTATGGGATGTCAGCCCATGGGTTTACCCATGATTAGGCCTTATTGTAAAAGTATAAATAAGTAAGAATGTAATGTAGAAAGGAGTCAATAGCTTGGAAGGCTAAGTGTAAGTAGTTCTGAGTTGCTTTGTGCAACATAATGCGTATGTAAGGCTCTGTGCTCAATAGGGAAGTTGGCTCTGTGCCTTAACCTAGTTTTGGGAAGGAGGATCTGGTGCGCAGTGCGCAAATCTCCTGTCTGGTGCGAAGCTTGGCTCTGTGGTTTAGTGCACAAGAGCGAATGAATGTAAGAGATTGAAGAATAATAAAGAAGACGAAGCAGGGTGGACGTAGCCCCACACTGGGGTGAACCACATATATCTTGTGTCCTTGGTTTGCTTTGTACTTTGTTGGTTATGTTATGAATCTGCTTAGTGCTTTCCTTATTATGTATGTTAGACATATATGTTGATGCTTAGTGCTTAGTTGTGTTAAGAATGAATTAATGTTAGATCTAACTCAGTGCTATGTGCAAAATGATTGAAGTATCTTTATTGTTACTATGCTGATCTATCTTAGGGTTTGTTCTGCAATGCTAATAAAGCTAATGAATTAATGCATATCACTTTCTAAGTGTTGCTATAATACTCCGCAAAGTGTTATTATCACAGATCTATGTCCCAGCTTGGTTACAAACACCTGAGTCCTGTAACCCCCCCTACTTCTACCTCAGGTGAGACTTCACCTGCTTCGCGGGTGTTTCCGAAAGGGCCGGTAGTTAGGGTTTTGTTGGTGCACTGTTGAAGCATTGAACCCTGTGTCTGCCCCTGTGCCAACAATTGCGAATATTTAATTTTGAGAGAGGAGATTGTGAGATAAAGAAGAGAAATTTATGGCCGGTGTGTTGTAGGTTGTATCCCTTCATTTGTTGGATAATAATAAAGGAAGGACCTGGCAATTTCTTTGGTGGACGTAGCACTGGGTGAACCACATATATCCGTGTCTCTATTTTATTGTGTATCTTCTGTGCTATGCTGCTAGTGGTTTTGTTGTTTGGTATGTGGATATGGTTTTGTGTAAGATCTTATTATATTTGTTGAAGGAAGATATATCGTAGTCGATGAGGAGTAAAAAATACTTTAAATTTTAAATAGTTTAAAAAAATAATTCATTTATCAAAGTTTAATTTTAAAGATGCAAAAATTATAATTAAAAAATAATTATCTACAATTTTATTGGCCAGATATATGATATGACTTTGAAATGATTAATTTTATTTTATTTTTGGTGGCGTTGGTTTAAAAATAAAAAATGTTTTGTTGCATGAATGCTCTGTCAGACCATATGTTATTTTTATTTAAGATAATTTATTTATGTTCCTTTTGATTCGTGACTGGTTTATGAGTGCGTTGTGGTGTGTCGTGCAAATGGTAGGCCAACTCTAGGACATGAAGTCTCATGGCATTTTCGTTTCTTGTGTCACTACTTTAATGAGTGGGTTCAATAGATTCCCCAAATTGTTAAATATATGGAACTCAATTAGCATTCACCCAATTATTATTGTCATTCATATCAAGGCATTTGGGATTTTCTATTAGCTCAATCAACCAAAGTAACAAAGAACCAAATACATAATTACTTCAACTAACTTGCTTCGAGAAAATCCATTGAGTTCTTTGTTTATCACTTAGAAACCCTGCTAACAAGTCACTTGCTGTTCAAACTGAATGTAAGTTGAAGAAACGAGATAACCAACGACGTTGTGAAACAGATTGATACAAATGAATGTAGTGGATACACTATCTCACTTTGAACAAAGTGCAACGTCACTGTAGAGCCTCGTGTACATTTAACTATTTTTTGTAACCGAAACCGAAAATAGATTTTATATTATAAAAAGAGAGGTTGCACCGAGGTAGCAACTGCAAAATACATCAAAATTGGATCCCATAGGGAGGTTCAACTGTCAAACTAATTTCTACATAAACCATTCTAGATGAGTCTTCTAACACTGGACTTGATTTCCAAGTATTTCCGCTAGTTTCTATCTTAATGAATTAACCTAAGAGACAAACATTTTTAAAAAGCATTCATAATTTAAATATGTACACTGCCACGTGCTTCACCTTCATTGGACAGTTGAGGAGGGTCAAAATCTTCTTCTATTTCCATTGGGTCACATAGTTGACTTATAGTGTCATCTTTGAGTCCTCATAGGGTCAAAATCGTCTTCAATTTCCTTTCACCTTGATTGTTGGAGGCCATTAAAATGGAGTTCAAGTGTAGATCTGCAACTCATATGCCCGCATTATGCTTCCAAGGAGTCCACCCGAAGCCTCTGATGATGTACAAGAGCCATCACATTAGACGAGAGAGGGTTGAAATCCTGTTCCATTTATGTTAGCTTAGCTGAAAGAGAATGATTGATTTATTCTTGCCTCCTTATAATCATTTGAAGATATTTATTCTTGGGGCTGGACATAGTGCCCAAGCCCTAAAGATTCCTTGTTCTCCAACATTGCAACAAAAACCTCCAAAGGAGACTACGAGGGGGATGTTCCTAGAATATTAATATGAAAAATACAGAGAGAGACATTGACTGTCTTCACCCTTCGAGCACCACCACAACAAGTCAAAGTTATGGTTCAGAGCACATCTAGAAAACCATACAAAATCTACCCACCGTGACTCCACAACCACCACCTCCAAAGTTGACCTCGCTCTACCCACCACCTCTCGTCCTCTTACACTCGCATAACTGAACTAGAGGCCCCTTTGAACCTCAACAAGAAGAAATACACTATGCTTGATCTTGCGTCCTTCCATGATCCCATATACACTAACTTCACTGCATGTGGAGAAAATTTTAACTCGCATGAAGGAGAGATTGCCATGTGAAGGCATGTGAGTCCACATGAGTCATGTCATATCAAAACCACTAATTGTTGCTTGAAACAGAGTGAGAGGAGTGGTTTTAGACTTTGTTTTGTGCCCCCAATTTGACTGCATTGATTTTCCCTAAACAGACCTAAAAGGCCATAGAACTTCCCAAACATTGTCCTCAAATACCATTGCATGGGGGAATTTGAAAAAAACAAGCCCCCCCAATTTAAACAAAGAGTTCCTTGATGGAGGGATTTGGCCTTATTGGACCATGAATCCGCTTCACCAGTGAGCTCTCTTTTAACATAAAAGAATCAAATTTACTCAAAGGATTGAGCTAATCATTTAATTCAATTTAAAAGATAAATTAATTTAACACCTAAAGGATTTCCTTTATCTATAATTAATTACTTAGATTATAAACAAAGGGTCACCTATCACAACTAGACTTTTGATTCCTTCCTCTTTCACCAAGAAAATACAACACCACAACACATAATCTTCTACCATATTATTAGATTCATTCCCTAAACCCCCTTGCAAAATTAGCTAGTTCATTTCATTCGGGATCTTGAATTATCCCGTCGCACCTGCCACCCCAACATTTAACTATTTTTGTTATTATTAATTATTAATTATTTTAAATTCCATTTACCATCTCCATACTTGAAAATGTCTTTTTAAATATGCCATTGCTAGACTTGCAAACTTTAAGACATGTTAGAAGGACCTTTTTGCAAGATACGTAAGCTCGAAGTTGGAGCCCCTGTGCCTAAGGCAAGGCTTGCATACGTAATACTGTGGGGGTGTGACTTGAGTTTTAGCCAAATGAAATAAAATGTCCATTTATACGAGAAAAACATCATTTAATTTTTTTTTTAAGTTGAGTAAGAGATTATTGAAATTAATCAAATCACATATATAACCCAATAAAATTCAACTTAATTCAAAATAACAATTTAAAGTAAATTAAAATAAAAAACATTTTTAAATGTATGAAGGTTTAACTTTAGCATTTAAATACACTAAGTTTTTTTTAACGTTTAAATACACAAAAGTTGAACTTTAATAAATTAATTTTTGTGTTTAAACTAATTGAAAGTAATTCCCTAATTCATTCATCTTATTTAACTAGCAAGCTATTAAATTCCCAACTCCTAACACACTAACCACACAAATTTAAGTTAAACATGAATCATTAATCCATTAACCCAATTCACTACCATGAACCCCTTAATACCTAACCCATCACCCCTAAAATAAAAAAACCCAAAATAACCCCAACCACTAATCTACTAACCCTCTCACCATTAACCCACTAACCAATACACCCTCTAACCATTGATCCACTAACTCACAATCCCTCTAACCATTGTTCAACCAACCAAACGGTGTGTCATAATCACTAACTAGTTAACTCCCTAATCCCTGAAGAGGCAGGTTCTAAGCAACTTTGCTACTCATTACACTTGTTTTATATGTGTCTTTTTATAAAGTTGAAGAAGCCTTGCCAAAAGGATCTAAGATTATTAGAAATGGAATAGTATTGGAAAACCATCCAAAGTATCAATTGATTGTTGATTGTAATTGTAATGTACCCCATTACCAACANCTTGTTTTATATGTGTCTTTTTATAAAGTTGAAGAAGCCTTGCCAAAAGGATCTAAGATTATTAGAAATGGAATAGTATTGGAAAACCATCCAAAGTATCAATTGATTGTTGATTGTAATTGTAATGTACCCCATTACCAACATTTACAAAATGCTCTGATACCACACTGTAACGTACCCCATTACCATCACTTACAAAATGCTCTGATACCACACTGTAACGTACCCCATTACCATCACTTACGAAATGCTATGATACTACACTGTAATGTTCCCAGCTCATTGTTGGGCAACACTACTCCAAAAGTACAGTGCATAGATTCTGCTATATAACATTAGTCTACGCAGAATACGTAAGGTAATGTGCACGACTCCAAATTGGATTGCGCCACACATATTTTCCTCTTTTCACACAACTTATAACAACAAAAGTAACACCATACAATTGTGAGCACAAGCATGCTGAGTATACTTGGGTAATGCTTACTATTCTGATTTTTGCTTCAATTTCTTATGTTTGAAGCTCTTCTTGGGCTACCATTTCCCTAATTGCAAATTTATGGTTGGAGGGAAGTCTTGGGCTTCATGAGTTTCATTACATATGAAGCATCTTAATGGTTTATTGTAGCCAAATTCATCTTCTTCCTCTACCTTTGAAGCATCCTTTTCCTCCTTTGGCTTGTCACTCTTGATAGATATCGAGGAACTTCCCTTCTTTCTAAAGATATTGTTGTTGCCCCTTCTGCTCATTATTTTTCCCTTACATCGAAATATAATTTCTCCTCATCCTTAAACATATTGGTATGCTCAATCTACTGAATATAACGTTACCAAGGCTAGGTTATTATGTTTGCATGCATGGGCTACTTTGTAAAAGATTTAGGTTACCCATAATTTGAAGCCTTAAATAACAGTTTGTATGGCTTGGTGAATGGAGGAATTGTGTAATTTAGAGTTCATACCTATGCATGTTTTTTTTTTTAAATTATTTATTATTTTTTATGGTTGGGTAGTGCTCTTGAATGAGAAATAGACTTGAAGGAGGTAGTGATTGCCTACTAGTTATTGAGACCCTTACAAAGATTTTTACTCTTTGATTTGCAAGTGAATGTATGCCTAAAATTGATTGTGAATATTGTGGGTGCTCAACATTTGGTATTTAATGGGAAATGAACATTTCATGCCTAGGTAGTATAAATTAATTGTCCATCCTATTACACTTTCAGATTTTTTGTTGGTGTATATTTATTGATTCCCATAAATGGTTTGAAGGGTTGCATGCATACCCAACATTGTTATGTGCATCAATGCGATGAATTAGTGGTGAATGTGCAATGTTTTAGTAGAGAATAAATTATTCTTGAAACCAGGAGGAGCTCCGTCTGATATGAGGTATTCCCCTTTAGTATTTCTAGAGCATCATACATCTTTAATTATTATTCAATCATATAACATTTGATTCTCTTTGTCAAATACAAGCTCATTCACGTTTAGTTATTATTCAGTCATTTAACCTATTATTGTATTTGACAAATGCAAGTCTAAAGGGAGGTCACCTCCANATCATACATCTTTAATTATTATTCAATCATATAACATTTGATTCTCTTTGTCAAATACAAGCTCATTCACGTTTAGTTATTATTCAGTCATTTAACCTATTATTGTATTTGACAAATGCAAGTCTAAAGGGAGGTCACCTCCACGATCCATAATGCATTTCTGAAAAGGTATGTGCTTCCCATGTTTTTCTACTCTTCCCTTGGTTGTTTTTGATGTGTCTAGGAGCCTACTAAAAGAAACCAAGGCAAGACTAGAAAACATGGGCAACACATGAATCTTCACGAAGATTGGACAACTTAATGGCGAAGGTTGGACATGGAACAACTTAATGGTGAAGATTGGACATGGAACAACCTGAACACACTCTGTTGGGCAATTGGCTCTATTTCAGGTTCTATGATGGAGGACTAGGTATACTATGTTTTCAGAAGTGTTCGAAAAAACCACAATGTTGTCATTGGATTGTTGACATTTCAGATCCATATCAGGATTCATCTTCAGGACAAGAAGCCTTTTATATTCTTTGCAACTGTCATTTCTAGTCTTTTATAGTTGTTTATTGGGTTTTCTATCCATATTCATATTTAGTGATTAGATGCTTATTATTGCTACAATTAGGTATTATTTGAACCTAGATGGAGAGGATAGCCTAGGTATTTTTTCAATGTGTACAATTCTAAAAAAATATCTCTTGCTTTATTTTTTTTTCTTATGTGAGTATTGTCATTTGTTGCTATAGTTGTCCATATTCAATTAGTATTAAAGCCCGACGATTAAGCCTCTTTTGAGTTTTACAATTCTATCCCTTTCTTTGAGCTTATCCCATCCAAAATTCCCCTTCAACTCTAAACCAATTCAGCACCAATTTTTTTTATCAATACATGCATGGGTTAATTCCATAGATTATTTGTAAGTAACTCATGTTCCTCTTCATCAAATTGTATAATTTACTTTCCATCCATGCATATTTTTGTTTCAAAATTTTGTAGCCTCCAAAGTAGTGGAATTTATATGCAATATTTCTACATGACTCCATCAACTTTTAGAAAATATTCTATTGATGTGAACATCCATTATGCTAATTAATATTGACTTAGTGGACATCCATGTACAAATGTGTGATATTGAGACTAACCTTTTTTGCATTGATTAATAAGGTTGTTAGAAGGTTAGTGATCTTGAATATCGAATGGTTAATGGACCTCATCTATGAAGGGGTTAGTGACATTAATGAGTTATCTATGTGTAATGTATAGATAATGAGGTCTTCTAAAATCAATGTACATACTGAGTGCATAATGTAACATACCACTCCCAATCACAAGACAAAGTATAAGTGTACAACAAGGTTGTAATTTTTTTTTTTTAAACAACACAATACAACATTTTCATAAGCTTAGTCAACGGAAATAAAGATAATAACAAGTAGACAATCTAAGTCGATCAACAACATTGATCATGATCATTAGTGGTTTACGCCACAACATCAAGTAATTGTGAAATGATTAAGGTACAATAAATCCATATCGTTCATTCATCCTTAGTTTCTATTGATAAATATAAAACATTATATTTGTTTTAGGCTCTAAGGTGTTTATTCTATTGTAGCACTTGTCAACACAAAAATATTTAAGATATAGAATCAAGTAAAGATTTTTTTTTTTTTTACAGGAACGAATATGGAATTGTATTTAATCACTTGGCTTAAATGCCTTTAATCAGATTACAAAATGTGAGGAGAAGTCAAGTTTTCCTCTACAACGAGTACTTCAAATGCCCCAATGCCCAAAAACCAGAGGTTTCTACAACTAGCCAAAGACTCAATCTCTGTTATTTTCCCTAACTTGTAAATATAGACGAACTGGTCCAGTGAAATGCGGAAGAACATGCGAGTACTAAACTCTCTTAAGGAATGGGATCCCAGTCCTCATCCCTGTCTCTTAGAAGGGAGCCGACTGAAAGAAGAGCTGCTTTGTTGGCTTCTGCGTCTGCGTCCTTGTTATTCTCCCTCAACACATGGAAGAAATTTATACTCTGAAAGTACTTAATTAGGGACTTGATTCTTGACACCAATCTTGCTAATATGAGGTCTTTGGGAGGAATATTGTCCACTATAGCTTTTATAATCGATTGAGAGTCACCAATTACATTAACCTCTTGGATGCCTAGCTCTTTGACTTGCTTGAGACCTTGAGACAGAGCAAGAGCTTCAACTTGGATGCTGGTATTGTGGCCCAAGCTCCAGGTGAATCTATGTTCAATTTCTCCTACTGGATTCTTAATGACACCACCTGCACCAACTTTCTCGGGATTGCCTTTGGCTGCCCAGTCGAAGAGAAGAGTGTGTTGAGAATGATTATGCAACCAGGCTGAAAAGTCTTTTTCGTTAAGTCGAATTTGCCAATATTTTATTGGCTTGCTTTGTCTTGCCACTTATTCAAATTGAAGGCCCAACCTTTCTCCCCAATCAATTTCCTGCTGGCTTAAATTTGTTACCTCAAGCTGGATGCCCAGGCTTTCCTTCAGTTGGTGTTTGATTTTGGCCAAGACAAGCTTCACCTCTTGCACTTGAAGTCTGAAAATTCTCTTGTTCCTTTCAAGCCAAATTTGCCAACAAATGATTTTTGGTAGGGAGTGCCAGACCACCTTGAAGATTTCGTTTTTTGGAAGTACCCCTGGATAGATGCTCAACCATGTAGAAAACAAGTCAGCGATGGAGGTGGGACAGGTAAAAGCGTTATTCCAGGGTTCCAGAGCCTCGTTCCAAATCTCCCGAGCAAACTCACAATCCAAGATTAAGTGACTAAGATTTTCTTCGTTTTCAAGGCACATTATGCATCGGGAGGGCCCATGAATACCTATTTTCTTCAAGCGATCCCCTATCAGAATTCTATTGTGGCACATGAGCCAGCAAAAGAAATCTATTTTAGGAATTGTTTTGTGGATCCAAAGCCCCTTCCAAATCGCAGGGTTAGGAGGGACGTGAGGCTGTTGCATCAATTTTTCATAGCCTAGAGCCACTGTGTAGCTACCCGATTGGGAGCCCCATCCACGTTTATTTTGTCTCCTGGTGTGGATCGGGACCATGCCCTTCAGGAAATTGAGAAGCATTTCACCATCTTGCTTCAACTCCAAAGGCACCTAGAGCTTCTTCCAACCAATCCAATTGGAATCTTCCCAGCATGAGATATCCCAAAGTGTGGTGAATCCTGCATTTTCCATCCAAGCTTGAAGCGCGCGCAACGAACTAATTTCGGCGAGTGGGGGATGATCCATAATGCTGTCTTCCCAGATTTTAACGAGTTTGCCATTGCCCGGAATCCAAAACGAATGAAGCTTTATCAAAGGGATGGCTTTAATACAGAGCTTGAGGAGGTGCGACCCGTTCTTTGGAAGTGAGTTGTTGAGGCAACATTTTCTTTGACCCCTGAAGTATTTTTTCCACAGTGCAGTTTGTGCCCAGTCAGGCTTTGGAGCGATTATTTTCCAGACTTGCTTGGCTCCCATTGCAACATTTTGAACGCTGAGATATTTAAAATTCAGACCGTCTTCCAGCAGGGGCTTGGTGATTTTGTCCCAGCTTACCAGGGGGATTCTCTTTTCATTTTGCTTACCGCCTTTCCAAAAGAAATTGCGAATGTAATCTTCCATTTTCTTGAGGATACAAGCTGGAGCCAACATGGCAGAAAATTGAAAGATTGGGAGACTGTTAAGGACAACCTTAATAAGCACTGTTTTGCCAGCATGATTGAGCCAAGAGAAGCCCCAGGCCTGAATCTTGAGCTTGAAGTGATTTAGAAGAGGGAGCCAATCTCTGCTAAAGGCTTCCTTTTGGAAAATTGGAAGTCCCAAGTACTTGAAAGAGGACCAGTTGGAAGAGGCTGCAAAGCCCAGGCATCTGGAGATGGCATTGAGAGTGCTACCAGGCACATTCCAACAGTAAATATGACATTTCCCTTTATTTAGGATACTTCCCGTTGCATCACAGTAATCATCCAACACTTCTTTGAAGCGAGAGGCCGAAATCAAATTGGCTGCACCCAACAACAGAGAATCGTCGGCGGACAACGCATGATTAATATTTTTGACTCCTCTTGCTATGTTCAGGCCCATTATCTCTTGGTCTGCCTGTTTTTTTTCCAAATAAAAACTTAAAACAAAAGCTTGGAGGATGAAAAGGAGGGGGGAAAGGGGGCACCCCTGTCAGAGCCCTCTTGAGGCTTTGAAGAAATCTACTGCATGCCCATTCACCAAGGGAGAAATCCAAGGTTCAGAAATACAAGACCGTATCCAGTTGATGAAGTTATTCCCGAATCCAAATTTGTACATAACGTAAAAAAGAAAGCTGTGTCTGACACGATCAAAGGCGTTTTCGAGATCAAGATTGACAACCATGCCCTTTTCTTTTTGAAGCAGACTTGAGTGTATCGCCTCTTGAACTAAGATAAAGTTTTCCCCAATCTGTCTCCTCTGAACAAATCCCCCTTGATTCTCGGGGATAATAGAAGGGAGTAAACTTTTCAATCTGCTGGCTATCACTTTTGTTATCAGCTTGTAACCAATATTGCAAAGAGATATAGGGCGAAATTTGTTGAAGGCATTGGATCCCTTTTCCTTAGGGATGAGGGCAAGGAAGGCAGAATTAGTGTTGCCCCCAATTTTCTGACAGGATTGGGATTTCAGGACTAATTTATGCAATTCCTTTTCGACTATCTGCCAATAGGTTTGGAGAAATCTGGCTGTAAACCCATCTGGTTCGGGGGTTTTATCGGGCTCCATGGAGAAGAGGGCAGCCTTAATTTCTTCTCTGGTCACCTTAGCTTCGAGAATCTGGTTCATTCTCTTGGTGATCTTTGAAGGTACTATCTCGAGGAATTTGGAATTTTGGTCCCTCTCCCCTTCTTCACTGTAAAGGTTTTTAAAATGGGAGTAAGCTGCCCTTTTGATGCTGGCAAAATCTTTGTGACTAGTGGCTTCTTCTTTGATTTCTGAGATGGAGTTAAAGTTTCTTCTTGCTTGGGCTTGTTTGTGGAAGAAGGAGGTGTTCCTATCTCCCGCTTTTAGCCAAGTGCTGCGAGATTTCTGTCTCCAATCTTCTTCCTCCGACAAACAAGCCTTGTGAAACTTCTGCTGTAAGTCCGCTTCCTTGTCTAAAATTTCTTTTGTGATTTCTGTACTTTCCGTCTGTAGTTGGTGGAGCTCCAGGCTGGCTTGAATTTGCTTTCTTTCAGAAGCTGGATTAGGGAGGGTTTTGGCCTAGCTTTTCAGGACTACTTTCACTCTTCTGAGTTTTTCCTCCCATACATAGAAAGAAGATCCCTTGACAGGCTCCCTCCAACTTTCCTCTACCTTCTTCATGAAATCCGATTCCTTGACCCATAAAGGGATAAATCTGAAAGGAATTGGACGTAGATTTTTTTGGGGCAGGAATTCAAGTTTTATGGGCTTATGATCTGAAACACTGCAAGGGAGAATATGCATACTAGCCTCTAGACCTAAAAGAAGGAAAGAACTTTGAACAAGAAACCTATCAAGTCTTGCTGCAATATGATCGGGTCCTATTCTTTTATTTGACCAAGTGTACTTACCATTGGAGGGCTTGATGTCGAGCAGATCCCACTCTTGCATGAGGTCCTCCACCCATTCTCTTGCCAGGCTCTTGACAATACTTCCTCCCTTCTCCGATGAAAGTAAGGTGAGGTTAAGGTCACCGACGATGATGACATTTTCCACATTCTCTGTTTTTGCCAGATGCCTGATGGAGTCCCAACAAGTCTTTTTTCCCCTGCGTTGACTGGTGCATAAACATTGAAGAGGATGATGACCTCCTTTGTGTCCATAAGCTAAAGTTTCAAATATAGCCAATGGTCATTTGAAATTTCAGTGATCAGTGCGTACTTGCTCTATTCCAAAGAGAGCCCAGCCCACCCGAGGCTCCTCATGCCGAAACAACCAGTCCTCCACCTTTCTTCCAGAATTTCTTGCTAACTTGAAGGAAGTCTTTGCCCTCCATTTTTGTCTCCTGGATTAATAGAATATCAGGGGTTTCTATTCTTATAAGGCTTCTCACAGCTTCTTCTTTCATTTTGTTCCCCATACCCCTGTAGTTCTAGGAGACGACCTTCATCACTTACTTTTTTGAATGTGTTGGGCTCCCTTGGAGCCCTGTGCCTGATTCCTTGTCATCTTCGGGGTTTTTGCCAAAAGTTTCTTGAGGGTTTGCTGGCTGCCCTGAAGCTTATCTTTGTAGGTTTCCTGCTCTCTCTTATCTCGAGCAGACTTTCAACATCTTGTCGATCTTTTGGTTGAAGTTTGTGTGTCCCCTATTTCTCCTTCCTCTTTCGACTCCTCCGAATCTTGTTCCTCCTCTTCAACTTCTGCTTGTTTATCCTTGAGGCTTTCAGGGGCACTTTCCCCGATTCTCAGAACTAAGGATACCCCTTTGTTAGGGGACGATGACTTTTGTTTTTTGACCTCCTAGATTTCCTCTGATGCTGAGCTTAAGGGCCCAGATTTGTTTGTTTGACCATTTAGGGAGAGGCCATGCTGATTAGGAGCCGACTGAGAGCCTTTGTCTTTTGGAGCCCCGGATCTGGGGGTTTTGTGGGAGTTTTTTTTCCACTTGATCTGATTCCAGCCTTCCTCCTTCTCTCTTGCTTTCTCACCATTACTCAGGCAACCCTTGGAAAAGTGTTCGTAGACATGGCATTTTTGACACTTGAATGGTAGTTGCTCGTAATCTAATTTCTGCACATGAGTCCAACTGTCGACTTTGATTTTTATTGCCTCCGGTAGTCCCACCTCTAGATCGACCTCAACATAGATTCAGACACAGTCATATTGGTTCTTATTGTTAGCCCGATCAATAAATTTTCCCAGAGCATTACCTATGTGTTGGAGGGAGTCCCAATTCTAGCAGTGAACCGGGAGGTTTGGCAACCTGACCCATACTGGAATGGCCATAGGGACGTCCACTTCTAGATTGAAGTCCGATGTCCACTTGTTGAGATACAAGCCTTGAGGGACCATGGAATAGGGCCCATTCTGAAATATCAAATCTTTGTCCTCTTTTGCAGTGAATTCAAACAAAAAGAAGCCTCTCCCCAAGAAGTAAGAGGTTATAATATTCTTAATCAAGGGTTTCTAGTTTTTGATCACCCAGTTCTTCGTTCCTTTTGGTGAGGGCCAAAGGCCAGTAATCTGTTCCATAAGGGCTCGATCCGCCAGGGACAGGGTGACCTGGATTGGTTTCTCTGGAGGGAGGGAGATTTCAGGAATGTCGTCTAACCTTTTCACGAACTTAGGGGGTTCAAAAGTCTTCTTTTTTGGCAGAGAGGCAAGCATTCAGTTGAATACATCCTCAGCTGTTGGAGTGGACGACAAGGGAAGCACCTGGGAGGAGCCCAGTGCCTCCATGGCGACATGAGGAACCTTGGAACAATCGCGCATGGGCTCATGGGTCGGCTGTTCTTTCCTCTCGCTTTTTTCTCAAAAAAAATATGTAGAATGAGATTCGTCAGAATCAAGTAAACAATTAACCATATGGAGATAACAAATTAAAATAAGGAAGCAATAAGGTAAGTCAAAATTATGCTAGATAGAAGAATTGATCACAACCCAACTTGGGTATTCAATAATCAACCAAATTGTGACCTGATCATCGTTGTCCGGAAAGAAATTTATAACCTGAACATCGCTATCTGAAAATTTGAACAGGTACGCTTTATTTGAGAGAGAAGACAGAACCCAAAGCTTAAGGATTTAGGTATGAAAAGTAAAGCAGGAAACCTTCAATTTGAATGACCATTCAGCCTCTACTAAAAGAGTCCCACTGGTGAGACTCTAGTTCAATGAGCAAGAATTTTAACATGATAATCCTTGAGGTCTGAGATTATTATATTAACTTCTAGTATACAATGATTGTATTAGCATAACAAAAGAAAAACTAATCTAGTTCTCCATTGTTGTTCGGTTTATTTTATATACCACAATTTGCGTAGCTAAATGAGAACATTTTCATTATGTAAGATCACCTTCGCGTAGATATGCCTATACAGAACATAAGTATTCCTAAGAGTTTTTTTTTTTGGGTTTTAAAAACAATTAGTTACAAGATTAAAGCAATTCCTCCATTTGGTTTATGCTCAACCACTGTTAAGAAAACCAATTGGTACAATGATAAAATAGATTCTATCATCAAATCGATTCTTCAATACTGTTATTAAGGATGCTAACAGTTACAAAGTAAAATTTATTTCCAACGTTCAATATCCTCAGAAAATTCTAGAAGATTAATAATTACAATTTAACAATCGCTTGGAACTGATGATCCATGCATATTCAACATGAAACATTGTTTCTTATACTATAATTTATTTAATACTATGACAAATTCTTACAAAAATACTGTATTTCAATGCCTTAGAATACTAAGAGATCTTGATGGCATGCATATCATTAAATCGAAATTTGCAATTTAAAATGAACATATATACAATCAGGTACCGTAACTGGAGTTGACGAGAAGTGGAGTGATCTTCACTTGAAGCCTTGTGCGCTCCTTTCCTCTTGCTTTCTAAACCAAGAAATTCACCGGTACCTGCCAGCCAACGCTAGGGGTACTTTTCTTCCCCCTTATCCCCCCTCGAGCCCCAAAGGGACCACACACAATAACCAGAAAAACAATAGCTTCCAAGCTTGCCTCGCAAGGAAGAGATTCCACTCTTTACACAAGCTTGGAGTCCCAACTCTCAAAAGTAAAACATAGTTCAATATAATTTTGGCAGCATAACAACACCAAAAAAAAGTGAGCCCCATTCCCCTTCTACCCCATTTCTTTTATAAGTAAATTCTCATTGACACTTGTCCACATGCATAATTAATTCAATTTTTATTTATTTGTTAGTGATTATTCACCCACACACTTATCTCACTCTCCCCAAGTTGCACAAATAATTACCCTTTTTATTTTATTTAAAGAGCCAATTTCCCTCACATTCCTCAATGTATTCCTATTTTTGCTCTTAGTTGTCCCTTTGTTCCCCAAATTCTCATTTAATGAGTGTCCCCTAACTATATCTTAGTTAGAGTTGGATTATAAGTCTTATTTTAGTTACGATTTGTGGGAGATTAACTCAAAATGCTATTCTGTGTGTACACCTATTCTCTCATGTTTTATTTCTTTCTATTTTAAAAATCCCTTTTATTAATTTCAAGCACACATGTGCATTTTTATCCAACCTTTAAATTTTTTATTCACCTTTTCCCTAGAGTTTGATTTATTTAATATTTTTAATTAGTCCCTTAATTGAACTTAGACTTAGACTTAGTCTTAGGCTTAGGCTTAGACTCTTGTTAGGCTTCTAAGTTTATAATTTACTGACTAATTAATTATTTTATTTTAACAAGGTCTTAACATTTCAATGTTTTTTAGGCCACCTAGATTTATTGACTCAAGTTTTAATTACGTGACATGCTCTTCAAGATGCATCTATGTGCTCCAAGGGTGCCACTTGCCTTTGAACAATTTTGGAATTTTTCCCGACCCTTGGAGTCAACACTCGATTCGGTTGACCTTGTGAGAGACTAAGTGCTTCTAAGGAATACATATCTCTCCTTATTGCGCACCCCTTAGATTTGCTCGTGAGCGACTGTCTTAGTATGCCCTCACGACATCGTGTACCTCTCGAACTGGGTAATCGTTAACCTACAATTTAGGTTACGGTGGGAGTGCTAGTAGGTTGTGACAGGAACGCTGCCACAACTCTCCCTTAAATGTCTAGTTTATGTGCATGACCCATTTACTCCTTATGTGAGTCGGATTAGCAAGTATCATCAAGCCTGCATCCACTGGCAAAAATAGTATCAATAATCCATATACATAAATCATACTGTAATCAATCATATATCACATGTGCGTAAAATGAAATACTAAATCAAAATACAATCTACTCCCTGACTCAGTCTAGAGTCCAAGGAAGTCCACTGATGCCATTGACATCCATAACCTATCCCGTGTCCTGCACACTCAGGAGAACTCGTCAATAATATCTGTCAATATATTACATCTGAAAGCAACAATGAATTACAATACATCATCATCATCATATATAACCATATCACTTGCATGCAAGTGTCCTCAAAGAATAAGTCAATAAAGTGTGATCAGTAGTACGAGATGTTACACACACAAATATAATGTAATATTTATAGTGGAATTTTTTGTTTTGAGGTTTTTCTCCACTATACATGTGGTGTCACCTCTTTTGTTTTATGTAATGTTTATATCTTGTTTGGGTTTTGGATTATCTTTATATGCTCAATTTCTTGTTAATCATGCATTGCTTATGATGTTCATTAGCTATTATGAAAAATCATATGTATTAATATCCCATAAGCATACCATTGATTTTCTACCAAAACCAACAAAACTTTGTTGCTTTCATGAACCATTCTACTTGAAACATACCAAACTAGCAAATTCTCAACACTTACAAACTTTTTT
>SNQJ01S0123523.1:9712-36173 GCA_010110895.2 Picea sitchensis
CCGCGAAAACCGATCCTTCGTTAGATTAAGAAGCGAGGATCGCCGGAAGTAACTGTGGGTAAAGAACTCCCGAGGGAGTTGGAAGAGCGTCGACTCTTCGGGCCGTGGAGAAAGAGAAGGTCCTGGCGGGGCGACCGTGCCGCTCAGGGACGACTTGCGTCAGGTTCTTTCTCTCAGCAATGCCATTTTGTTGTGGTGTATATGGAACAATGTGTTGCATTTGGATGCCCTGTGTAGTGCAATAACTTGTAATATTATTGGTCACATATTCGCCTCCATTATATGTTATTAACCTTTGAATTTGATGTCTAGATTGATTTTCCAAAAGGGCCTTGTAGGCCAAAAACTTGTCAAAAACTTTGCTCTTAAGTTTTAAGAAGTAAACACAAGTATGTATGGAAAAATCATCAATGAAAGTTAAGAAATACTTGCACCCAGAAAAGGAGGGAGAAGAAATTAGACCACATGAATCACTGTGAACAAGATGCAAAGGGCCCGAGGCGTGTCAAGAGGCATGTTTCTCGAAACATTCCCGATGATGCTTGTCAAGAACACAAGCGGCACAAACACCATCTATGCATGAAACAAGACGAAGACCAGTCACCATCTGTTGATTACATAGTTGTTGCAATGAGCGATGGTTTAGATGACCAAACCGCTCATGCCAAATATTTCTCAAGTCATTTCTATGAGCAACAAAAACTAATGAAAAAGATGATGACCCAAAGTTGCCAAATTTGTACAACTTGGTAATATCATCAGCAATTTTAGTTACAAGAACATGCTTAGGATCTTTTAGATCCTTGATTACAACTTGGTGAGGTGAAAAATCTATGGTTTTACCTTCACCTAAATGAGTGATTTGATATACTGATAGAAGGTTACAAGAAAGACTTGGAATACATAATACATCATTTAAATTACCATTATCTACTTGAACTGTTCAAATCCTACAACACTAAGAGATCTATCATCACCAACAAATATTTTCTTGGTGTTACATTCATTTAGAGCAGAAAATATGTATTTATCCTTATCCATATGATAAGATGCTCCTGAATTCCCCAAGGTGTAGGACAATTGGTGACGGAGTGTGTTGTTAAGGCGCTCCCTAATGTTAAAGTCATCGGTTCGAAACCTGCGGGGACAAAAACTCCAACCATGTTAAGGGTTGGTGTGGCTCAGGCTGAGTGCGATCCCGGGGTGATTTTTATGGCTTAGATTCCCCTAAGTCATAGTTTATTAGCCACGAGTTAGTCCCACATGTCACAGACAAACTAACAAACAAAAAAAAGATAAGATGCTCCTGAATCAATAAGCCACTCATCAGAAAATGAAGTAGAAGTTGTATTGAAGTAGAAACCATAAGAGGAAAGTGCATGTCCATGAGAAGACAAAGAAGTAGAATCAATATTGATGTTGTGCTTATTCATCACTTCTTCTACAGCTGCCATCTTCTTGGAACATTTGGACTCATCATGACCATCTTTATCACAAAAGTTGCAATGTTTGTTAGTCTTATTATTTTTATATTTTTCTCCTTTGTCACCATTAAGAGTTGAAGCTTCCTGAACAGGTTTGGGACCCTTATGTTGCTTGTTGTTGTAGCGAGGATGTTGCTTCTTGGGATACTTGGGTTTATCTTTCTGTTGGACAACTAACGTTTTGTTGGAGGTACCTGCAGTGTTGATCACTCCAAGTTGTACAAGCTTATCTTCCTCTCTAATCAAAGCAGCACAAAAGGACTCAAGAGTGGATTTTTGATAAGCTTTCCCTAGAGCCTCTCTCATGGCATAAAAGGTAGATACAAACACAAAATATGCACTACCTAGCTTAGAAATAATAAGATAGATGCAACACTCTTCCTCCATTTCTATCTCACATTCTTCACATAACATTATGAGTGTTTTAAACTTAGATAGATAGTCTCCAAGGCAAGAAAAATCACTTGGACTTAAGGTCAGTACTTTATTTTCTAACTGTTGTGCTCGAATAATATTGAGTTTACCAAACACGGATTCAAGCTTTTCTCAAGCTTCATGGGGTCATCAATTTCTTTAAGGTGGAACCTTAAATCAGGAGAGATGGACATTATGATTAGTCCATGTGCTTCGTCACTCCTATTAGCCCATTTGACTTTCTTATTATCAGTGGGTGATTTTTCCTTTCCCAAGGTAATCTGGTACAAGCCTTTACTTATTAATAAATCTTCCATATGAGATTTCCATTGGAAGTAGTTGGTGCTGGTAAGAAAGAGATTACTTGTAGAAGCCATATTAAATATGCAGATAATTTGGATTTCAAAACTAAAACTGATGATCCGGATGGAAATATCTCAAAAATTTATGCGGTTTTTAAAAAAATGGCACTAAAAATGGACTTCAGATGTGAGAGTTATGCCCTTTTTAAAAAAGGCATAAACAGTAACCAAAGGACCACGTGATAGTGTAAGTTGTTTTATGAAGTGATCCACTTTTATAAAGAGAAGTGGGGATCACTTTTACAATGAAGTTACTTTATAAAAGAAAAGTTTCATGCAAAATAAATAACTCTAAAATAAAATATTAAAGCTACTTATAGTGATTCACTTTTATACTTGAAGTGAAATACACTTTACAACTTGAGCATGAACTTTTTCAAAAAAAGTAACAAAAGAGAGACTTGAACTCAAGACCTCTTACTTAATAAGGCAAATTTTAACCAAATGGTCTAGCAAAACATATTGTATTTTTTAGGAAGAGGATTGGTGTTGTTATTGTTGTTGTGGAAGATATTCTTGGAGAGCGTGCTCAAAAAAAAAAAAATCACATAAGAAAAAAATAAAAATTTTGCTTCTCGATGACAACAAGGGTTAGATCTCGATTAACTTACCTAGAAGATGCACATTTTCCTATTTGTTTCTGATTTTTTGAGATCGCATAGGGCGCGGGGAAAAGAGCATACGCAGATCTAAAAGAATAGCAACTCGAAAAAAAATAATACAAAACCGAATTAAAACCAAAATGATACTCTGCAAAAAAAAATTAAAAATGTGTATTCAGGGTTTATACCTCCAGATCTGACTGAAATGGCCGTATATTGGGAAAAAAAAACCTTTTTTAGTGAAACGAAAAGTGTTCCTGACTGAAATGAGCGCTCCAGATGTAATGGAACAGTCCCCTCAACCCAGAAATGTACCGAAATGACAAAAAATGAAGATGAGGCAATCGACTTCATGATCTCGATCTACAATAAGAGAGGGTCTTCAAACAAGCAATGATACCATGTTAGACAACACAGGTATTCCAACAGAGGATGAACACCTTCAATAACCACTCACATAACCAAATCAAATATCAACACACCGATGTTTTCACATGGTAAAACCCCTACAGGGAAACATCCACGGCCCCAGCCAACACGGCCACTTGGAGCAGTTTATTAATGCAAAAGAAAAAGATTACAGAGAGATTTTACAAGAGAGTTTCTCACAATCGATCATCGGAAAATGACCCTCCATGCTCTTTAAATAGAGATCATGGACGAATCAAGTGTTAATCCACGAATCAATGGTCATTAATATCGAGGAGAGTATGAACCATCGGATCACTCTATGTCGGGAACATACCGTGACCGTCAAATTTCCTAACTACAAATGCAAACTAATGCATACTAAAGAAACACACTAAGAAACACACTTTTACCTAACGACACATTAGACCAAGTAGATCTTAACTAACTCCTAAGTGTCTAATTATCCTAACAGGTAGCTTAGTCCCTACCAAGTAGATTTGAGAATGGAGATGATATTTGGCACCTTATAATTATTCATGATGAAGATTTTTGGAAGATGGGGAGAGACTGGGAATATTGTTAAAAAAAATAGAAATTAACAGTATGGTAAGTAAAGGGTAATTAGAATAGATCTTTAACAATAAGCAAATGAAAGTTGAAATATGTAAAATTAAATGAAAAATAAAAATATTAAAAAGATATGTTCAATTGTTTTTTAGAAATGAAATGATAAGAAAATTGTAAACATTAAAACTTATATTGAAGTTACATTGAATAGTAATTTAAGATATAACTTATTTCTTACTTTATAGTTATTGAAAAAGAATCTACCCAGAAATAGATGGCAGGAACAAAGAAATTAGTATGAAATGGAATCTTCCCATAAAGTAATATGAAACGTAACATGTGAAGAAGATATCTGATAATATAATCTGGCGTAAATCATGGGTTAATGTGTTTTAATGGGATATGTCCTCGAGGTTTTCGCTTATTAATGTCAATGCTTTCGAACCTGTGTGGTGAGTTGTATATCACGGAACACGGGGAATGAGAGTTTGATAGCGCCAACCCGGGAACGCACAGCTATAAAATTAGCTAAGTATGGAAAGGAAGGGAAGTCGGTCAAACTCCCATACATCACAGTTTAATGCATATTAATGGGAGATGTCCTCGACGTTTTCGCATAAATCGCGGTTTAATGTGTTTTAATGGGAGATGTCCTCGAGGTTTTCGCTTATTAATGTCAATCCTTTCAAACCTATGTGGTGAGTTGTCACTAAGAAAAACATAATTAATGTGCATTGGGAAGGGAACGAAGGTGGCAGGGATGGATGGGAGTGATAAATTCTTTGAAACTTTGTGTGAACCCGGGTAGAGTGAAGCTTGCGAGTTCGAGGAGTGTAGGGTGGAATTATAGAGCACGGAAGTTTTGGGTGCAAGATGTATATCACGGAACACGGGGAATGAGAGTTCGATAGCGCCAAGCCGGGAACCCACGGCCATAAAATTGGCTAAGTATGGAAAGGAAGGGAAGTCGGTTGGACTCCCGTAAATCGCAATTTAATGCATATTAATGGGAGATGTCCTCAAGTTTTTCGCTTATTAATGCTAATTTTTTCGAACATGTGTGTTGAGTTGTCACTAGTAAAAGCATAATCAATGTGCATTGGGAAGGGCGCGAAGGTGGCAGGAATGGAAGGGAGAGATAAATTCTTTGAAACATTTTTGAACCCAGGTAGAGTGAAGTTTGCGAACTGGAGGAATTGTAGACCACAGAAGTTTTGGGTGCAAGATGTATATCAGGGAATTATAGATCATGAAATTGTAGATCACGGAAGTTTTGGATGTAAGATTTATATCACGGAACACGGAGAATGAGATTTCGATAGCGCCAAGCCGAGAACCGACGGCCATAAAATTGGCTAAGTATGGAATTATAGATCATGGAAGTTTTGGGTGCAATATGTATATCATGGAACATGGGGAATGAGAAATCGATTGCGCCAACCCGGGAACCAGCAGCCATAGAATTGGCTAGGTATGAAAAGCAGCGACAGTCGGTTGGACTCCCATAAATCGCGATTTAATGCGGTTTTCACTTATTAATGCCAATAAGTGAACATGTGTGTTGAGTTGTCACTGGTAAAATCATAATGAATGTGCATTGGGAAGGGCGGGAATGTGGCAGGGATTGAAGGGAGCGATAAATGGTTTGAAACTTTTGTGAACCCAGGTATAGTGAAGTTTGCGAGTTACAGGAGTCTGGGGTCGAATTGTAAATCACGGAAGTGTTGGGTGCAAGATGTATATCACGGAACATGGGGCAAAAGAAATTGATAGCACTAATTCGGGACCCCACGGTGAGATAATTGGCTAAGTGTTTAAAGGGAAGGTGGTAGGTCGGGTTGATGATGTGAAGATATAGATGGAGATGAGGATATGTCAGTCCACTAACCTGAGAACTTGCGATTATAGAAATGAGACTAAGTCAGGTTCAAGTTTAAAGAGAATTTGTTTATATTTATTTAAGTAGTATTCATATTAATTTATGTTAATAGATTTTTTGTGGTCCAAATGTAAACCATGTTCCAATTTGAAGGGTGTTCCAATTTTGGAGCTCGAGAAATTCAGGTTCAAGTTTAAAGGGATTTTGTTTATATTGATTTCAAATGTATTCATATTAATGTATCTTAATAGATTATTTGTAGTCCAAATGCAAACCATGTTCCAATTTGAAGGGTGTTTTATGCTCGCAAATTTTGCTCAAACCCATAAGCAATAGAGAAAAAAATATATGACTTAACCTTTCGTATATGGAAGCATATTCTGAAATATAGGAAGTTGTAATATATGCACAATATTAAACAGGAACATGACCTCAACATGTACAGGGAAATGAGTTAATTTATAAAAAAAAATACAAAATTCAAAAAAACAACACTAAACATTGAAAATCACCATACAACAACCTCAAATATTTTATATTTAGATAAACTGGGTTACAAAATACATTTGAGAATATTTCCCAAAATAGTTGTCTTGGAATTTGTAAAAATATATATAGTTCAGTACATATTCTTTGAAATTTAAATGTGTTTTCCATAATGACTGGGATTGGGGCTCTCGTGGACCACAAAGCAAATATGTAAAAGAATCAAGCTTGTAGAAAGAAGAAAGTCAGTGATGGAAAACAGAAATACTTGGCAAGAAGAAAGAGAAAATTGTCAGTCCTCGGTTAAAGCTTTGTATTTAAAGAGGTAGAGTAACTGGATGAAGACATCGACAAAGACAAAAGAATGTGACCAGTATCAACTTACTATGATGGTGTCCCATGCCTTGTCATTTGCTCACTGATGTCCTTTTATGGCTTTCCTCGACGGTTATAGGAATCAGCTGAAGTGTCCTTTTCCCTTCATTGGTAATCTTGTCGATAGCCTTTTTGAACCACTCCTTGATATAGCTCCTCATGGGCGCCATGTTGATTTCATGTCGGATTTTTATATTGAAGAATTCACTTTCCAAGTCCCTTAGATAAATAGAGAGGCTGTGCAATGCTTCTTGAATATCTCGGTTTTTAATCGAATAATCGACTAGCTATTTTTTCACGTCATCTTCACCATATTCAAGAATTCCATAGAAATTTTCAAATGACAGTCTGTTATAGATCTGAACTTGATCATCAAATGCTTGTTTGGTTAAAAACAACAATTTGAATATCAATTTCAGGTCTTGGAATTCATTGGTTCTACCAACTAGTTCTATCTTAGTTAGCTTCTTGAATAGTTTGTCTCTTCTAGATATGGCCTGGCTACATGCTTGAACGATACCATTTAGGTTTTTTACCTTTTCTTTCCAGCATGCGTTTAGTTGGTTTATTTGATCCGGGGAAGGGAGATCCTCCTCTCTTCTTCTGAATTATGTCATACCAGTAACTTTAACACCAAATGGTACAACTGCATCAAGGTATAAACCTTGCTTGTTCTTCAGATCTGCTTGCAGATACTCATGAAAAGCATGCGCTCTTGTTCCAAAAGAGACCATACTCTTTGACATCTCCCAATCTTATGTTATTAATTCCATTCTTCTCTTTATATTCTTTTCCACATAACCTTGGGCTAATGTGAGAAGTCTTGTTGATCCTTTTAACTTTGTCGCAGGTGTGGTGGGCCAGATCATTTCCAAAGGAGTAGCAAACAGTGGAAGGGGCATTAGAGCTCCCTCCAATTCTTTGATTCGCTCCTTTAACATGACATTATCTGCTTCAAGGCCGCTAATAGAGTTGTCTAGAGAATATCTAGTTGCTCAGTGTATCTGGGAGATTTGGGAAGGGGGCATGTTCTATAGGCTCATCTCTAAACAATATTTCCCTTTCTTATTCTTCACATATCTCTTTTCAATAACCAATTTTTTGGATTCATTGTAAAAAACAGTGCTCTGAAATGCAAAAGTCTCTTCTTCGTCCAAGGTATCGGTCCCAATTATTTCCATCTCAGGGTTATGCGGAGTAGTGCTCTCTAGCTAGTCATCATTGGGGAAATTTTTTTCAATGTCAATTTCTAGTTCCATATCTTTGAGGGAGAGATCGTGGATATCAATTTCTCCCCTCGGTCCCTCATGTTCTTGCACTATTGTTTTTCAGTTTTTGTTCACGGAAAGTTTGTTAGAACCTTCAATTTTGATGGAGAGAGGATTCTTATCTCCCCCTTCACCTGAAGAACTGCGTGTGACTTTCTTTCTTGGGTAGGTCGTTGGAGTGCTGCTTAAAAATGTTGTAGTCTTGGGTGTGGTGGTTAGGGATTGGGCACTTTTCTCACATGGGCCTTTTCGTTTCTGCTTGTATGACTCATTGGTGTTGAGTATTGTCTTCGGGTCGTCGATGTCATGAGAAGGACTTCCTGAGGCGTTATCTTCATCGTCATTCAAGATAGTGTCAATGAAAGAACTATTGAAACCGATAGCCAATAGGTGTTCTAAAAAAATACCATCAGGGTCGAACCCTTTTACTTTTTCAGCACATTTCAAATTGAAGCTGTGGAAGTGGCCCACGAAACTGTCAATCTTGTTCATATTCCTGACTATGAAATCCCCGACTTTCCAAGGCAGAGGGATGAAATTCCTTTTTCTCTTTTCATGGAAAAAATGCAACCAGTAGGTGTACTACCTTGCTATTTCAGCAAAAAACATTGTACCAGATATGTGACATGGAAGGAAGGAAGGATTTTGTTTGGACCCAAAAATCCTTATAACATTATAGTTCTCTATTTGTTTTAGTGTTCCCTTCTTATCCAGGAACTTGGTCGCCTGGTCAGACATCCGGGGAAAATATTTTCCAAATATCAACCCTTTAAAAAATGAAACAAAATCATTAAAGACTTCATAAAAATGTTGGGAGGCATCGTGTCTCCATAATATCTGGTACCAGAAGGTTACTAAGTCAAATTTTCAATTTAACTTCTTACACATAGATAGTCCAAGGAATGGATAGCAATGCACAACCGCGAAAATTAAATAAGATGACATAAAGAATTTATTTTTCTTTGTGTATTGTAATAACTAGGAAGAGATCTCAATGGAAAACAACTTGCCCCAATGGAATATGGCTTGTTCCTTCACCGTAAAATATAAATATATAGAATCGTTTGAGAGATGTTGGCGGTACTTCTTGACCTGTTATCCTCATGAAAAGCCATGCAATTTCACGGAAAGGGTTTTTAATTGCACTAACCTATAATTTGGTCATGTCCCCAGGACCGGTCGTTGGGTTCTCTAAGAACTCTGAAAAGACGTCCAATTCATTATCATGCTTCTTTAAGAACTCTTTGGATTTATCGCCCTTGAAAGTAGGTGTTAGGTCGGGAAGTATTAACATATTTCAAAATACTTGAGGTGATAGGGAGACTCGGGAATGGTCCTGCAACTTAATTCGTTGGTTCGGAATATAATTTTCAGTGCAGCAGGTGACCAACTCCTTATAGTCAAAAAGTTCAGGGACACAACCTGCTCGTGCAATTCTAGATGTCGAGATAACTTCCTTCTGGGAAGAAGGGGACTAGTATTAGTCATAAGCTCTGGACCATTGAAAACTCTAGTCCTTGCACCTGAAAATATTCAAGGTTTCTCCACATAAAAAAATTCGAGCTGTCGCCATAAGGTGATTAGAATGTTCCTTTGCTTCTGATAGTATTTAAAATGAACGTTGGAGTATGATAATATAATCTCCTTTAAATATTGGTTTAATACATTTTAATGGGAGATGTCCTCGACATTTTCACCTATTAATGCCGATATTTTCGATGTGTCTGGTGAGTTTCCACTAATAAAGGCATGATTAATGTGCATTGGGAAGCATGCAAAGGTGTTGAGGATGGATGAGAGAGAAAACTTCTTTGAAACTTTTGTGAACCTGAGAGCCCGGGAACCCGTGAATCTGTGACAACAGGAGGTGAAAAATTAACTAAGTATGGAAAGGTGGGGTATAATGCCTTAAAACAAATAAAGTAAATAACAATTTTTCCGAGTTCAAGATCCACACAAAACAAAAATCAGATGCCATAATATTGACCTCTATCAATTCGATAATAGGGAGGTTTAGTTGATGGATCCAAATATCGCTCAGTTTAGGCAACTAAGGTGCATGTGGGGTGCCTTTGATAAAAGATAATGTTTTGATGAATATTTGTTTGTATGGCAGCATGTGATAGTAATTGTGTCCTGATAGTATTTAGAATGAACACTGGAGGATGGTAATATAATCTCTCATAAATCTTGGTTTAATGCATTTTAATGGGAGATGTCCTTGAGATTTTCTCTCATTAATGCCAATCTTTTCGAACCTCTGTGGTGAGTTGTCATTAATAAAAGCGTAATCAATTTGCATTGGGAAGTGTGCAAAGGTGGCGGGGAAATCGACTAAGTATGAAAATATGGGGCGTTCAGATGGACCTAGATAGACTCATCATAGGTAGAGTGAAGATCGCGAGTTGGAGGATTCTGGGGTCGAATTGTAGATAACTGAAGTTTTGGGTGCAAGATGTATATCACGGAACAGGGGGCATGAGAAATCGATAGCGACAATCCGGGAACTCGCGGCCATAAACATTAACTATGGGAAAAACATTTTCATCTATGTAATATACCTGGATCTCGACAAACTCGGGTTCAAGTTAAAAGATAAGTTGTTTATATTTACTTAAATACTATTCATATTATTTTATTTTATGAGTATTTCTTGTGGCCCAAATTCAAACCATGTTCAAATTTGAAGGGTGATTTAACATTTTCATATGCAAGCATATTCTCAAATATGCCAAGATGTAATATATGCACAATACTAAAGAGAGGCATCATGTCAACACCTTTGTAGATGACAGTGGGCTAGCACAATATTGCATTCTTGCTACGATGATGCCTTAGAAAAACTAAAATAACCAACAATTTTTTGTCAATTCAAGATTGACACAAAACAATTCATTAGATTCCATAATATTCTCCCATTAATGTGTTTTAATGGGAGATGTCCTTGAGCTTTCCTCTTATTAATGCCAATATTTTTTAACCTCTGTGGTGATTTTTCAGTAGTAAAATCATAATTAAAGTGCATTGGGAAGGGGGGAAGGTGGCGGGGATGGAGGGGACCGAAAAATGCTTTGAAACTTTTGTGAACCTGGGAGTCCGTGAACCCGCGAAACTTTGAAGAATCAACTAAGTATGGAAAGGTGGGGCGGTCAGACGAAGTCATCGTAGGTATAGTGAGGCTTGAGAATTCGAGTAGTCAGGGGTCAAATTGTAGATCACTGAAGTTTTGGGTGCAATATGTATACTCTAAACACGGAGCATGAAAGTTCGATAACTCCTACCCAGGAACCCGCGGCCATAAAATTGGCTAAGTATGGAAACGAACGGTGGTTGGTCGGACTCGTGATGTGAAGATATAGATGGATATAGAATTATTCAGTCTTCCACCCTGGGAACATGAGAGCATAGAAATTCGACTAAGTATAGAACCAGAAACGGGTAACAGGAGGGAAGAAGAAAAGGGAAAAAATGGTAAGAATAGAAGAGGAAAAAGAAAGGGAGCAAAGAACTTTATGCCTCACACAACAACACTTAGTCTGGTAATTATCAAGCGATAGAAACACATCAACTATGGGAAAAACATTCTCAACCATGAAATATATTTGGAGCTCAACAGACCCCGGTTCAAGTCTAAATAGATGTTGTTTATATCTATTTCAACAAGATCATAGGTAGAGTGAGGCTTGCGAGTTCGAGGAGTCTGGGGTTGAATTGTAGATCACTGAAGTTTTGGCTACAAGATGTATACCCCGAACACGAGGCATGAGAGTTTGATAGGGCCTAGTCGGGAACCCGCGGCCATAAAATTGGCTAAGTATGGAAACGAACGGAGGTCATTCGGACTCATGATGTGAAGATATAGATGGATATAGAATTTCTCACTCTGCCACCCTGGGAACCCAGGAGCATAGATATGCGACTAAGTATAGAACCTGAAAAGGATAATAGAAGGGAAGAAGAAAAGGGAAAAATGGGCAAGTATAGAAGAGGAAAAAGAAAGGGAGCAAAGAAATTTATTTTTCACACAACAACACTTAGTCTGATAATTATCAAGCGATAGAAACACATCAATTATTTGAAACTTTTGTGAACCCAAGAGTCCGTGAAGCCGCGAAACTTTGAAGAATCAACTAAGTATGGAAAGTTGGGGTAGTCAGATGGAGTCATCATAGGTAGAGTGAGTCTTGTGAGTTCGAGGAGTCTAGGGTCGAATTGTAGATCATTGAAGGTTTGGGTGCAAGTTTTATACCCCGAACACGAGGCATGAGAGTTCGATAGCGCTTACTCGGGAACACGCGGCCATTAAATTAGGTAAGTATGGAAACGAACAGAGGTCGGTCGGACTCGTGATGTGGATATATAGATGGATATAGAATTTCTCACTCTACCACCCCGGCAACCTGCGAGCATAGATATGTGACTAAGTATAGAAACAGAAACGAATAATAGAGGGGAAGAAGAAAAGGGGAAAATGGGTAAGTATAGAAGAGGAAAAAGAAAGGGAACAAAGAAATTTATGCCTCACACAACAACACTTATTCTGATAATTATCAAGTGATAGAAACACATCAACTATGGTAAGAAAATTCTTAGCCATGAAATATAGTTGGAGCTCAACAGACCCTGGTTCATGTTAAAAGAGATGTTGTTTATATCTATTTCAACAAGCAATAGAACAAATATATGACTTGGAATTCTTATATGCAAGCATTCAAATGGATTCGTTGTAGGTAGAGTGAGGCTTGCAAGCTCGAGGATTCTGGGGTCGGATTGTATATCACTGAAGTTTTGGGTGCAAGATGTATACCCCGAACACGAGGCATGAGAGTTCGATAGCGCCTATGCAGGAAACTGCGGCCATAAAATTGGAAAAGTATGGAAACGAACGATGGTCATTTGAACTCATGATGTGAAGATATAGATGGATACTGAATTTCTCACTCCTCCACCCCAGGAACCCACGAGCAATAGATATGAGACTAAGTATACAACCAGAAACGGATAATAGAGGGTAAGAAGAAAAGGGGAAAATGGGTAAGTATAGAAGTGGAAAAAGAAAGGGAGCAAAGAACATTATGCCTCACACAACAAAACTTAGTCTGATAATTATCAAGCGATAGAAACACATCAACTGTGGGAAAAACATTCTCAGTCATGAAATATAGTTGGAGCTCAACAGACCCTGGTTCAAGTTAAAAGAGATGTTGTTTATATCTATTTAAACAAGCAATAGACAAAATATATGACTTGGCATTCTTGTATGCAAGCATATTCTAAAATATGACAAGCTTCAATATATGCACAAATTGGATAACGTATGCAGATCAGAGTTTTGTAACCATACCTCTTAGTCTCTAGACCTTGTACTATGATGGAGGTTTCACTTCTACTTGTCGATAGTTCTTGTGAACTAAAAAACATGTGATGTAAACAACATAAGCGTATTTACCATGGCATAGTAGAATAAATAACTGTGGATATTTGTTTCATAAACATAGCAAGAGAGTAATCTATGAATCCTTACCATTGGCATTGTCATGGTGCTGACGTTTTCGATGGTTCATTGCCCATGCCCATGTCACTTTTGAAATGGCTATGAACATGTGTATATTGTTCATACTCGATATGGATGTGCATTAGGCATATGCATTGTATTTTCTCTGGCACCACTGTAGCCATACCTTTTCGAAGATTGTACTCCAGGTTTCTCAGATGTGGCACATAAGTCTCCATCCTCATGTTCAATTAGTCTGTTATTTTTTCAATGTAGCAACACAGAGAATACAATGGACATGAAGGCAAGTCACTACGTAGGAACACATGAAAAAAAGATGGAGTACAAATTTGTTTAGTTCAAGGTAGCAGCACAGAAAAATACAATTGACATGAAGATAAGTTAATATATAGGAAGATATGTAGTATCTAAGGAAAAAAAACAAAAGAGATTCAAACCATTGGAATAAATATAGACAGAGTAAATGAAAAACAATTGGATATGGAATATAGGTAGAAGTATGCACCTTTGTATGTATTCTTCTACATTTCTGGTTAAGATTTATTTGCCTTGTCCAATTTTCTTGTTTGTTTCAATGAAGGAAAGTACAAAACACAATGAACATGAATGTAAGTTGATATGTAAGGAAAAAACAAGGAATGTGTACATACATTAAATAAACTAGAATAAAAGGAATAGAGTAACGGATAGTGGTAGAAGAATGTACCGGTTTTTTTTTCTTCATCCATGTATGTGTATATATAAAAAAATTGTGTAAAAAAAATTGGTGTCCAAAATCAATTACAAACTAGGAAAAAATAAGAAGTTGGATAACTTGGTTTTGTGCAACAAGGTAGACAGATCTTCTTTGAGACATAAAAATATGATTTTGCAATATGTTTGATGTATATTTCATAATTCAAGTGCAATACATATTGTATCGTGATCAGACCAATATGTGTCTAAGATAAATACATTGTATTGAGAAATGGGCACATTCGACCATACATGGTCAATAAGTGCATTTTGTACATGGTTTATCTTATCCAAAAGAAAGCGGAGACTGTATCTGCACATGTAGTTTTCCAATTCTTTTATTCTGGCATTATTTTGTAGCATGTCAATATTGAAGTCTCCTACAATGAAAATGGTTTCGTTCAGATGCAAATGATCTAATGCATTGGAAAGAACATTTAGTATGTTGGAAAATGTTGCATGCGGAGCAACATAGAGATTAAGTATTGCAATTTATGATCCATGGAAAATTACTTTTTCGAGCACCATCTCAACATTGTTTTCTTCGAAATGAATATGCTCCAAAATTGTTACATGTTTTTTCACTAATATCATCACCACATGTGTAATGTAACTTGATATGCAATTGTGATTTGGAAATTTATTTTTTTGCATGCATAATATCATGTATGTTTCCTACAAGCAAAGAATATTGTATTTCATTGTGTCATAGTCATTGAGTATATCATCCATATGTGCATGTATGTTGCGCGTGTTAAGTGAGAGAATTGATACAGATGAGTTTGTTTGTATGGATTGGTAATCATACTGTAGATGCCACTTTGTGCTAGTACTAAGGCATTCATCTCAATATCAACTTTGTGTTTGACTTTGAAGTTATATTTTGTAAGAGCACTTAGTAAATACAAGGAGTCTCTACTTATGAAATGAGACAGTGATGTGTATACAAGTCCATGTATTCGAATTCCAGTAGGGTCAAATGAAACACTATCAAGTGTTAGTCCTTGTGATCTGTGGATTGTACGTGCACATGCAAGTTTAATTGGAAATTGTTTTTGAATCTTCAATCGACCTGTCTTTGTCGATGTTGATACTGGTTTTGATATTCGTAAGATAGGTGTCCAATTGCGTGTAGTGTTTGAATTATATAGATAAGCCAAATTGTTTGCTTGTCAGTGGCCTATATGCAACTCATGGAACTTAATCCAGAGGACATCAACTTTTTATGTTTTGGTATAATCTTTGAGTATTCCATCTGCACCATTTACCAAGCCATCCTGTAAATCATAGTTTCAGGCATGTATTTCAACTAGCATGTCTAATTTTCGGATAAGTTGCAAAGGCAAAGTGGTTGTATGTTCATGACGTGGTACATTTCCATGGTTGTCTTCTTCGACATCAATTGAATTGATGATGATATCATCATCGGGCATGAGTGATAGCATGTACCTATTATGCATTGCAACATCCCTATTCATGTAGAATAGGTAAGGGAAGGTTGGATCTGTTGGTGCAGGTCGCATGCACCTTGAATTGATATATGTTACGTCATTGTGTGTTTGGTTGTTTGTCTGCATTCTATTTAGAATTGCAATAAATGTTTCATTTGTCTGGCACATTGTAGTATGCAATTCAAAGCATTTTCTATTGTCTTTCCATAAGTCATGTGTCATTGTTTTCATATTGACCGTAGGTTGTTCAAATATCAAAGAATATTGGATGGGTTGCACCTGGTAAAGATCTCCATAGAATATCATGTCAATGTTCCCAAAGTATTTTTTGTGCACATTTTTTATGTTTCTCAGTCAGTTGTCAATTGAATACAAGAAGCGACTTCCGATCAAAGATACCTCATCTATGAAGACAAGTTGTAGTTCAGCATAAATCTTAGACAAGGTATATAACATTTCCTTGATGAGTGGAAGAAATTGTGACTTGTTAAAAGGAATCAAAAATGCAAAGTGGATTGGTGTTCCACCTACATTATATGCAGTTTTTCCTGTGTATGCAACTATTATCCCCTTTGGTTTCATAAGGTCAGAGGAATTGTTTGAATCATATATTCGTATAAGAATTTGGAATAGTGCTTTCATTGTGAATGTATTGCATGTTCTCACCCCACCTGTAAGGAACAAGTGCACAGGAGTGTGCATGTTCAAGCATTTTTTAATTGCAATGTCCTTTAGAATTGCTTCTTGCTCTCGATTCAACAGAAATTTGACTCTATAGTATTCGTTATTTTCAAGGAAAGGATGTTTTGTGACTTGAAAGCCAAGATTGATACGTTTTTCAATGTCGACTGCTCAAGGACAAGGAAAATTTGCTTGCAAGTCATAGGACTCACAAAGAGTTCTAGTTGTTTTACGATTTGTGAATGTTTCATCAACATTGTCAGGGTTTTCTAGTTCATGAAATGCACTTTCTAAATCACCCCATGTTGGATTAACATTGTATGTAAATCTAGATTCATTGGTTTGTATTGTAGTCTCATAGGCAATATATGCAGCTTCCCATGTAGGGAAGTTATGTTTTAATGTGTTTTCATTTTGATCAAATGGAACATACAACAGTAGTTTTTCTCTATAATAGTTTTCATAGTCAGTATGTTTGTTGTATTTGACAAAGCGTATTACAGAGGGGTTTTTTATTTTTGATATGGGTGCACCATTTTTTTTGTAATGCGATATGAACTCTACTAAGAAGATATGCTTAATAGGATATGGACACTGGAGGTAATAGAGTGACATAGTACGTCCTCTGAATTATCAGGCTCTTGTTCTAGCAAAGACGGTGGTTTAAGCACAAATGTGTGTTTCTCAAGTGGAGATGTGTTTATGAAGACACATTTCCTTGAACTACAGTTGAGGGGAAGGGAAAGTGCAATGTGGACTGCTTGTTGAGAAGACATTTGTTGAAGATTAAGTAATGTATTTACAAGCATATGTATCATTTGCATAGCATCAATATGACTTATTTCATGTTCTTTGTGTATTATTTTGAATGCATTTGACATAGTTTTTCAGCCTTTGTCATATACGAGGTACAGTATGATGCTGCAACATATGCATTGAGGACATACTGTGCATCTGTATTTGCATTCCACATAACTGGCATGTCCTTGGAGAAACTGTTGTTCCAAATATGGGAAAGTTTTCGTTTAAGGAAAATTGTTGGTTGTTAAAGTATAGATTGTATGGCTTGGATGTACTCATCTTTTGTTAGATTTAGCTCTATCAAGAAGTCGTTGAAGCTCATTAACTCATCAAAGTCTCTTTGTTCTAGAAATGCGAACAAGGATTTAGATTTCTCAATGAGAACATTGTCCTCTAAACTAATTGGCTCTATGATTCTTGTTTTTCTCATTGGCAACACAGGGAAGTTGTATCTGCAATTTCAATTTTTTCATTTTTTACAGCTTCTTGTATGATAATGTCTATGAACTTTGGAAAATTATGGATCCAAATGATTTGTGTTGCATGTTATGTGTTTGTCCACAAATTGCTCAATATGTGAGTTGTTGTCATTTCCATAGACTGGTGCACCCTCTATCCACAACAGCACGTGGTCATGCTCACTCCCTCTATTCTGGAACTCAGTCACAAAAAAGTAGTCCGATATTTTTTCGAAGAATGTTTCATCATGGCATATCAATTGCCTCACAGAATTTATTCTATGCCTATAGTAGCGAGTACATGTCACTGGGTCTTTTCTTAGAGGTATTCAATGTCATCATTTTCCAATGTATTAGTTTTTTTTTTCCTTTTCCTGTTCCTATACAATGCAGACACCGTAGCCATCAACGGATACCAGTGATGCTCTGCACTTGTAAATGTGATGAAAAATGTTGGCGGTCACAATTGTTAGATCATTCCAAAAATAGTTTTCTTTTTTTTTTGCAAATAGTCAGGAGAGATGTGAATGTTTTTGAAATCTATGTATCCAATATCAGATTTTAGGATTTTTTCTAGGTTTTCTTTGTACTTGACATCTTTGGCTAATAAATTTCTTCCTTGTAGTTGGCCTTTCCTTATTCGCACCCACATGCAAGAGAGCACTTGATCAATTATTATGTGCATTGTTTTGAAAAACAAATTTTTTATGTGACAAGAGAAGTCACCGCTTGAATGTAGTAGTTCCCATCGAACTATTTTTTGGTAGCTAAATCGTTCTGTAATGTCACTGGGACATGGATCTCCATAGAATAGTGTTGGGAAGTTAATTTCCTCAACAAATTTTTCCTTGAATATTCCAACTGGATGTTGCCCTTCATCAGGTGCAATTTCGACAATCTTGTCTTGCAAGTCACAAATGCGTTGTGAGTCAGTGAATCCATGTATCAATGTTTCAATAGGTCTTTCATTCTCCGATTCATCGCTTGTATCAAATTCACTAGCAGTTTTGAAAGTTTGCATAGAGCTATCATCCCCTTCTCTAGGAACAATGTTCCAGTTATCATTTATACAGATGTTTTGTGCTTTGTACAGGGCCCTGGAACATAATTCTTTTAATTTTTTCATGACAACATGCACACGCACTTTACCTGTTTGGTATGCATTCTTGTATTGCAAATGTCTTTTGAGAGCTACAGCAATTGTCACTGTATCACTAATGAATTGTGGCAAGGATTTTTGTACAACATCTAGTTGGACAGGCACATTAACAATTGATCTTGTTACGCCCATTTGGGGTCGTTTATAGCCTCATGGTCTGATTTGTGAAAATGCAATTCGCAGAGACACAAGTCTCTCTTCAAGTTTTGTAAGTGTACTTACATCCGGTAGTGGTGTATTACATCTTATTTGGTTAGGAGTTGCAAAGTGTGGCATTTTTCCATTTTCAAGTGATCGTTTGCATGGAAGACAAATATTGCCACTGGAAAATGTTATATCATTTAGTGTCAAGCCAAGGTATTCTGCTTCCAAATCAGGGGTGAAAGACTTGGTGTTTTTTGCAAAATTCAATTGATCGCAAATCATACATGCAATGGAAGGAGTGTCTTTAATTTGTTTCATATAGATCTATTTTGCATCTTTCTTCCCCAAAGAAGCATGTGTAGAAAGTGTTTGTTGGTTTTCATTACTAGCGGTGCATGGTGTTGGCTCTAGGCCACGAAATGTGATTTTTTCCTCTCGGTCAGTACCATGACCATTATGGGATATGTGGTTGCACTTGTTTCTCTCATGTATTTGTGTTTTCAACATGTGGTAGGTTAACTTATGGTTGCCACTAGAAACTAGTTTCACTTGTTGACAATCTATGTTGGATGTGGAATCGACATTACTTATGAACATTGTATCCTCACCATATTGATGGTGAAAAATGTGATGTTATTTTTCATTGGACATGTGATGTTTGTGTTCAGCAGAAAGTGTGAAAATGTGATTGTGTTGTTGACAAAAAAAAAAAATTAGGTTGTGATATGTGAGTTTCTGTGTAGAAGGACGTGTACCAATGTATTTTTTTCTCTCATGTATGGCCTTTTACAAGTTGTGATAAGTTAGTCTACATTTTTTGTTTAAGGACGATATGACCTCATGACAACTGGCATGAGTTTCATTCTGATTAAATAGCATGTGACGCTTATGCAAATTCGATGTGGTTTGGGTGGCATGGACAGTGGATCCTGAACTGGTAGTATTTTGTATACTACCAATGTATTTTTTTCTCTTGCATATGACCTTTTTCAAGTTGTGATAATTTAGTCTACATTTTTTGTTTAAGATCTGTATGGCCTCATGACAACTGGGATGAGTTTCATTCTGATTAAATAGCATGTGATTCTTATGCAAATTCGATGTGGTTTGGGTGGCATGGATAGTGGACCCTGAACTGGTAGTATTTCTCATCAAAGGTTGATAATGGATATGTGTCGTATCTGTTTTCAACGACATGATGTCAATTTTTCGACCGTAGTTTGAATCAATATAGTATGAATGGACAGTACCATCTGACAGGGCTGACCAGACCTGGATATTTACTCTGAATATGATAGATAGCCATTGCAAACAGAATCTCCCACCCTCGATATTTCCTTTCTCATATGGCATTGCCATGTTTACAAGGTATTGTTTCCAACTTCCAATTATTGGCATACTTTTTAGGAGATATAGTAAAAGGTGTTGATGCAAGCAGTTAAAATCCTGTTGGTTGTTGCCTATAATTGCATTGCAAAAGGATTGTACAATGTGAATCTACAGTGAGTGCACATCGAACTATGTTGTTACCAAATATCAAATTGCATTGAACATACTATCTCCACAACTAGATGCAATAGTTGTCACTATGTGCAATCCATGGGAGTGTATATGATGCATAATTCATTTCCAATGTGATTGAAGGTCTTTGCAAATGAGGGACAAGTAAATATGAGGTCCTCTAAAATTGCATATGGATAATTTTCTATAGAGTAGTGGTTCATAATGACCACTGACAGGATTGGCATCATGGAACAAGATGCAATATGGATCCCTAGATGCAGTTTTGTTGAATAGTAGATATATTGTTTTTCTTGTCAATGACCATATTCCAATTGATATATTTAGCCACTTGAACAGCCACCGTATACAAAATGTATCTCCCCAAAGTCCCCTCTCATGTGCAGGAAGAGTTGCAGTTGTAGACAACCGCATCTTTGAAAAATACGTAGTGACATTATGTATTCCATGAAACTGGCAAAGAAAATCAGATGCCAATTCGTATTGATATGACTCCAATGCCTCAACGTCGCCATTTTCTAAACATACCAAGAAATAATCTATCAATCCATTGCGTAGGTCGGTCGAGGAATAATGGAAATGCAATAGAACTTGAAATGCATCGAAGAGGAAATCTCCCACAGTATACAAGAATTCATCCAATCTAAAAATCCCATTACTATGCAATACCTGGTCAATGTTGTAATGTACAATGGAGTATGTATCTATTTCATAGCACTCAACATCTATTACTTTCTTCATCTCTTAAGTTGTGATTTTCAAGATGTTTCTTAGCTATATTCAGATAATATGCAAATAGGGAAAAAAAGAAAAATGAAAATTACAAGTCTGGAACTGCATACCAATTCCGCTATGTATCCTTCAACCTTCTTCCTGTCAAAATAAATCCCCCCTAATCGCTATAGCATATGACAAACAAACAAACCTATAGTAAACAGTGAACCAAACAGAAGAGACAATGCAAATGAAATAACACTATAAATTTGCTCAGCACAAAGACCAAGTATTCAAGGCATATCATTTTTGACCCTTTTCCACGCATGCATCCTTTAAGTGTTTCAGTGGTGGAAGATGATTTGCAAGACACAAAGGATAGCATAAAACCAACAGCTAAACGTGGTTTTTGATTTAGAGAATAAAAGCATGCCCTGTCACAAGGTCCTGGCAGATGCATGTTCCGCAATGACAACTCTTAATTCTTTTTGTAAACCCCTTTGCATTGATATTTTCTAAATAACTATGGTACAATATCCAGGATGTGAAAGTGGGCATATTTGATTGAAAGGGAACAACCTGGAAAAAATGCACCAAATGTGTGGTTTCCAGGAACATAAAATATGAGGAGAACATTTGATTTCCTTTTTTATATGTCATTATGGCTGCAAAAAATGTGGTTATGTGTCCAGGATCGACATTCAAATGGGAATAAGACGTTGAGTAAGGGAACAAACTCAGAAAAATGCACCAAACATATGGCTTTCAAGGCCAGAAAAAATGAGAAGAAAATTCAATTTTCTTTTTTATATGTCCGTGCTATGGTTGCGACAGAGGTGGGTTTTGTGTCGAACATTGACATTCAAGAACAAGGACAAGATATCAGCACACTATTGTTTCTCTGCTCATAGTAGTCACACACAAAGATGTTCTGCAAGAGGATTTTGACTCAGGCATTCCTAGTATTGAAAATTCTTGCTTGGAAGTTGCAAATAGTAAACAAAAAATAAGGAATAGGAATGAAACCATGGCACTGAAACTTACTTGTGAATGAGGAATGACATAAGTACAACTCCAAACCGTGCAAATTACAACAACAGGTCCAACTGTGGATGCAGGACCCCAACCTTGCAAAGTTGAAGCAAACAAGAGAAAGCACCAAATAACAAACTAGTGAACAAGCACCAAGAGGTCCAATTGCAGCTACAGGACCTCAACTTTGCAAAGTTGAATCAAACAACAATAAGAAGCATCCAACGAACCAATGAGCAAGCATCAACCAGTGAACCAGTAATGCGGATGAAGAACAATATTTCCCAAATTCACTGCAGACAAGACTGTATCCAAAAATCGGAGGAAATTGTATTGTAACAGGAATGTTGAATAAACATTTAAGGTTGTGAGGCCTGTTAGGTAAACACTTAAGGTTGTCAGAACCATCGAAGGGCCTCGCGTTGTGCAAACATTTAAGAAAGAATGCAGTGTGGCAGGCTTGTTTACATAGATAATAATGAAAATGCCTCTCTAAGTACGTAATAATAAAGAAAAAATAATAGTAATAATAATAAAAATAGTTCGAACAATGGAGACTATGCAAAAAAAAATTACTCAAAGGACAAAGTAATATGAAGTCAACTAATAAAAACCTGACTATCCATGCTCAAAACTTTGGATATATAAACATTTCAATTTGAATAGTACAAATTCAAAAAGACCGTAGATGATAAAAACTTTGGATATGCCAACATATAAAACATTGGGAATAGCGAAGCTGGCAATAAGCCCTCAAATCTATTATCCAATGAGATCATGACATATAAGGTTTTTTTTTATTATATAAAAAATAATGTTTTTAGTTCTCTAGTTCGAACAATAAATATTATGCAAAAATTTGTATTCAAACAACAAACTAATATGAAGTCAACGAATTATCGATCGCTATAGTCCCTCTACACCTTCGACAGGGACTAATAACAATATTGTAACATTCTAGCTTGAAGCATCATTCAGTTTGAAGAACCTCACAACTTTGTTTGCACCATCTACCACATATGTAAAAGACCTTGGATATTAAAGACCTTGAATATTAAAGACCTTGAATTGAGTGATATGATTTGATTTTACATTAATTTGTATTAATAATAATAATAATTTAATTTATTAAGTATAGATTTATGCATTCTTTGCATTAGTTGTTTTTGGTTAAAGTGAATTATATTTTATTCATGTAAAAGTTTAATGTAGAGAATTTTTTATTTTCTTCATGTTGTTGTTTTGTCTAAATTTTTACTTAAATCAATGTTGTTGTTTTAGGCTAAAAGCCATTACAATGAGAGTACAACAATCATTTATCCCTCCCAACCATCCAAACAAAACCCATTTGACAACAAAATATAAATATATTTTAGTAATATCCTAAATTATAATTTGGTGACGAGTCTTTCATCACTATGGCACTATAGATATGAATATATTTTCACAATGACCTAAATTATAGTTTGGGGAAGTTTAAATTATTGAAACTCTTCATTGCACCATAAATATTGTATTAGTTCTTTTGACATCAAAATTAGTGATTATGATAGGGGAGCAATAAGTTGAGATTTTTTTATGTTATGCATGCTTTGTTATGGATGATTAGATCCAAAGTTACTTTTGATCCAATGGCCCACACCCAAGCATGCATAGAATTAAATGTGTTACAAAGGAACGATTGTTGTTCATCATTGTGGCAGTGTCGGTGTTTGATACTTATTACTATATCCTCTCCTCATTATGCTGACAATGATTATGGCCATCTCACAGGCGAATACTTATTAGCATAGTTACGAAATTCAGTTGAATTGGACAAAAAAATTCAAAATTTGGGGATATAGTTCAGTTCGTTGATTAGATTATTCGGTTAACCATGGATTCCATCCTCATTTACAACCATTCAGAATTCAAGGGATCCAGATCTTCAATTGTCATTTATGTTGGGTCTTTGTTTGGTAGGGGTTTTCATCGCGAAGGTCAGAGTCTCAACCCACCTGGCTAGGGTGAGTAACAACCATAAGAGATTGTGTAGGGAGCTGTCGAAAAAGGTAAGGTGAAACCATTTATCATTAGGGGTTTCTTTCAACTGGAGTTAAGGAGACAAGCTAAACCGCAGAGGGGGCCCAAGATGTAGAGGATACAAAATCTGCAGAGAGGATGAAATCATTTTATTACTTGTTCTTTCAGACAATCGTATCATTGTTGAAGAAAATGGATTTGGAGCTCCAGTTAAGTAAAGCATTTGATTGCCAAGAAAATTCCTCGCCATTATTGGTTATGGACACTAATTATCGTCATGTTTCATAGGTCTTTGTTTTCAGGTGTGTTTATATGCCATGAATATTGTACACAACGGAATACTGTACACCCCTCCATGTGGGGGGGTTGCAGGGGGGCTTTCCCCCCTGCGGGGTCCAAGGGTCTCATCCCCCCGACTGGGGGGTCCGAGGGAAAGCAAGCCCTCGACGGGGGTTCAAGGGACAGCGTTCCCCGATGGGGGTTTGGAGGCGAAGCCCCTGAAGGAAAAATTTCCTTGTAAATTTATATTGTAATTTCATTGTAAATATGGACCATTCATTATAAGGTCGCAGATCTGACAGTAGAAGTTATGTTAGGGTTTTTTTCCCTAGAAGGAAACCCTCTTTTATGAGGGAAATGTATTGCGTCTATGCAATCTGAGAGAGGAGACTATGAGAGAAATAAGAGGAAGTTACAATGGGTGTGTTGTAGGTATCCCTTCATTTTCTCGATAATAAAAAGGAAGGACCTAGAAATTTCTCTAGTGGACGTAGCCCGCACTAGGTGAACCACGTATACCTGTGTCTCTATTGTATTGTGTATCTTTTGTGTTTTATTTCCGCATTTGTTTTTATTTTATTTCTCTGCGATCCTATTTTTCTAACAACCACCCCTCCTCTTCAAACACATCGATGCCCATTTAGTTGCACATGGTTTTAACATTGTTTTTGGACATTGTGGAAGAGTTTTCATGGTTCCTTCATGGTTTCTAGTTCTTTGTTTTCATTAGCCTTCAATGCCAAATGGAAGACTGCTTGTTTCCCTTCCCCTTAAATGCCAAATAGATTTTCTTCCAAGAGAAATGGGAAATGAATAATTATGCTAAGAGATAGCCTTGGCTTGGGTTGGTGGAAGCTCATGAAAGGTTTATCAATCCCTTCATGTTTGAAAGTGTTCCTTTATACATAGAAAATTGTCATTCTCATGTAAAACTATGCCCAATTCAAATCCAAATTCTAATTCAAACTTGGTAACTATGTTTATTAATATCTCCTCTCCTTTGGTTCTGATAGTAGTAGTGGTAGACACAACTACCTATCTTTCGAATTATAGAAATGGGTGCACATAAAGACTTAATGGCTTTCAATGTATTAAGATCTTGTCTGTGGCCATTAATGATAACTTCTTAGCAAGAGCAATCATTGATAAGATCTTTGTGGATCTCAGACAACAGATGTAGACCCAGTAGAAGAGGTGGAGGCAGCAAGTGTGGATGCATATAAAGATCCATAGCTAGCGGTTCCAAATCCATTACCTATGGCATACCTTACAGTTACATATCCTCCACCAGTGGTAGGACCATCATTAGGAGAAGTGGTATTTCTATCTTTTCTTGTTAACTAAACAGAAGCACCACCAAAATCACTAATTGTATATCTAGGTGCAAATATAGAACTAGATAGAGCAGGGTCAGAGGCAGGAATGAGAAATTGAAATCCAACCCACCAGTGAAATTTGACGGTTAAAACCAAGAACAAGTTACCGGACGTATTGAGCATTCCAACAAACCTTCATGGGTATTTTAGAAATGTTATCATATTTGGGATTAAATTGCCTCGTGATACATAATTTACTTATCAAATTCCATCTCTAAATTCCATCTTTGGTCATAGGTACATCCATGAGCAGCAAGCTTCTAGTAGTGAGTTCTCATCGTGATAAAAAAAAATTGAATTATTCATGTAAATTGTTAGTAGTAAGGAAAAACCAAATTGAATTATCTATGCAAGTTGTTAGTAATAAGGTTAATGTGTGGAGTTTTTTATCACTGGCCCAAGTTCGATTTGATTTTTAAGGAGAGTGTCTTTGGCATATAAACTGGGAATCTTGTTGATACTAAGAGGGGGGTGAATCAGTATCAAGTACAATTTAAAACCTTTTTCAACTTATACTTAAACCATTCAACTATATCCAATGAGAAATGAAGAATAGTATAAGAGTTACACTAATACACTATAATACACCATGCACAAGATATGAGAAATAATCAATAGTTTATTGTTCAAGGGAAGTAATGACTTCCAAAGGTAGCTACAGCTTCCAAATGTAGAGGGAGGGATAAACCTCCAAGAGGAAGATACAATCCTCCAATATCAAGAGA
>SNQJ01S0123523.1:36183-62908 GCA_010110895.2 Picea sitchensis
ATTCCACATACCACCAGAAATGGCATGACAAGCACTATCCATCTAGGATAGTTTCACCAACAATTTCCTTGATCTTCATCTCGTTATTCCTCATACAAGCATGGGTCCTCCAACCTTTCTTCTAGGATAAATCAATCCGTAAAACGTCTTCTCGTGAGGGATTTCACCATAAGGAGACCACTTTGGAGTTCATCTGTTTGTACACCTTATCATCATGATAAGACAATAATGAGAGCATGGGTCCTCCAACCATTCTTCTAGGATAACTCAATCCGCAAAGCGTCTTCCCGTGAGGGCTTTCACCATAAGGGGACCACTTTGGAGTTCATCCATTTGTGCACCTTATCAATCATGATAAGACAATAATGAGTCATCTATACATTATTCCAGCAATGCATCATATACCAATGGAACCACATCGATCCATCTTCATCATGTATCAATGACAACTCATTGATCCATCTTCATCTATGCATTCGCATCAAGGACACTACATATTATATTACATAAATCATCAGTCAATCAATCCTTTGACATCAATCAATCACTTGACATCAATCAATCAAACCATTGGCATCAATGACAACATGATCCAACAAGAGACACCAAATTCACATTTGGATCTCTTGAGGAAGAGTTTATGATGAGAAAGGAGTTGTAAGGCATGATCAACATGGCTAACATGGGCCTGCCAAGTTTTAATGTAGATTAGGATGTCATCAAAAAATAAAAGGACAAAATGATGTAGAAAGGGTTGAAATATGTGATTCATGAGACTCTAGAAGGTGGATGGTACATTACAAAGGCCAAAGGGCATCACCAAGAATCATAATGGCCTTCATGAGTGTGGAAAATAATTTTATGAATATCATCCTCTTTCATAAAAATTTGGTGATAGCCTAAATGAAGATCAAGTTTGATAAAAAAATTGAGCACCTTTAAGTTCATCTACAAGATCATCAATGACTGGAATGGGAAACTTATCCTTGATGGGGATTTTGTTGATGGCACGAAAATCAAGACACATGCACCAAGTGCCTTCTTTTTTGGGTACCATAACAATAAGGGAGGAATAAGGATTGGTACTAGGGTGGATGAAACCCACAGCTAACAATTCTGAACGATCTTTTCAATTTCAGTTTTCTAAGAAAATGGATGGAAATAAGGGTTAACATTGGGTGCAAAGCTACTAGGTATGAGTGGAATAGAATGATCATGTGCACCACAAGAGGGAGGGAGGCCTTGGGGGATTTAAAAAATTGATTGGTGTTTGGATAATATGAACTGCATGTCTAGATGAATGGATAGGGAAGGGGTGTTAAAGGCTTGAATAGCATGGAACTAGGTGATAATGCAATAATGGCCCATTTTAAGGAGTTTTCCATATAGTGTGAGTCGACGATCTCAATAGAACCTGGTGTGATTCACTGTAAAGTGTAGCGATGCTCGGCCTGCTAGAATATCATGTATAAATCCTTGAAATCCATGGTGATGGGGTCCTAGTGTGCATAACCATTCAGCACCCAAAACAATGTCACAACGACCCATTTCAATGGAAAATATGTGGGATTTCAAATAATAATCTCCAATTTGAAGGTGCCCATTTTCACAATGACCACCACATTTCATGGAACCTCCATTAGAAATCATGATTTGAAACTTGTTCACTACATGGATATAGAAATGGGTCTCTTGGAAAAAAATTCGATGAAAAAATATATGGTTGATATCACTATCAATTAAGATAATGACTTTATGATGCTTAATGTAGCCAATTAATTGAAGGGTTTTGGGAGATGAAATACTAGTCAAGGCATGTATGGAGATTTGGGATTCCACATCTAGTTGATTAGAGGAAGGAATGTCATCATCTAGCTGAGGAAGAGGTTCTTGAGGGAGAGCATCACCATCATCTTGTGAAATGTCCTTGGAAATGGCCATAGAAATTTTCTACTCCTTACATTTATGCCCGGGAGAATATTTTTCATCAGAATTATAAAAAAAGGCCTTTAAATTGACATTCGATCATTTCAACATGAGTTAATTTGTGGATATTGAGAGGAGGAAAGGGAGGAAAGGGATTGGTAGTGTAGCATGCCCATTTTTAATCCTAGTGAATTACAATGTAATTGTATAAATGTGGATTAGGTTGGTGAACCGATGTGTTGGGGAGAACAACCCATATTTATTTAATGACGTAGGGGGGTGAATTGTATAATATGTGCATTAGATAATTAATAAAAATAGAAATCATTGGTTGTGATAAAAAAGGAATGAAGAACGATGGGGGGATATGATTCCACAAGAGAGAGGGGTCCAAGTGGGAATTAGTCATGGGTATTAATCCAACCCACATTCCTGAATTATTATTATTATTATTATTATTGGGTAAACCTTTTATTTGTTGTTAAGTGTTCCTAAAGCCAATCATTAAACTCATGTAAGAGAGTGGGTGTGAGGAGTCACATCCCATAGTTATTGGAGAGCATGGGCATTATTACAATCAACTTGGGGAAGAGTGTAAGTCAAGTCAAGCAAGTAAACAAAGAGAAGAAATATGTATGGCCAAGGGGGCAAATTTTGGATAGTCACGTTTTTTTATGGAAAATAGTTTTTACATGTAGTTTTTGGGAAGAAAAGGAAGAGCAGAGGGATGGGAAGAGGACCATCTATGGAATACTTCAAGGAAACCATTGTTTGGTTGTGTTTTATGTTGAGAAAGAGGATTGTGTTCCTGTAAAATGGGCTATAAATCTATAGTGCATTTTCTTATTGAGGAAATGATTCAAGAGCCTTGTGAAGGTTGTTGTGAAAACTCCTTGGGCATTTGAGAGTTCCTAAGGGTCTCCAGATAATATTTCTTGTCAAATTGGGTGCACTAAGGGCCATGATAAGCAAATGGTACAGCCTAAGGGACTGTGACCATTGAAGGGGGTGCATTCCTTGGGTAGTGCAGGTTGTGGGGAAAAGAGAGAGATGGAGGATTGGAATTGTTGTGGGAGTGGAACTTGGGTTTTGAGGATGTTATATGTGGAGAGTGGACAGTCAGTGGGCTGGATCTCTTTGTGGAATCATATCCTCAACTCGGGGGTGGATTGTTGTTGAAATAAAATGAACAGCAATGCCTATGGCTGGTAGGTTCATCCTTCGTATGCATCAAATTGGTTAATTACTAATAGATAAGTGTTTATGTTTTGTTCTTATGTTATTATGTTATGAAAATGGATTCTATGAATGTTGTGTGTTTGTTGTTTGCTTGAACAGTGGAATTCAAATTTAATATATGTTGTTAGATGCATTTAGAACTATGGTACAAGTCAAATGGTTAAATCTATGAGTAATCTGTAGTTGGTAAGCTATAGGAAATTAATTAGCAATAAATCTTAATGATTTAATGACTTTTTGCATGTAATGTTGCTTAGTTGGACGTTGGGTATGTTACAAAGTGGTATTAGAGATTTTGGTTCAAACATCGGGCTTGTATGGGCCAAGAACTAGTGTGAACTTTGACAAATTCATTGTTATAGTTTTGTCTATGACAAATTGAGGAAAAGTGAAAGATTAAAGAGAAATCCCCAAATTCATGGGCAAAAATTCAAGTTTAAATGATTCTGTTTTAGAGGTTTAATGGAATGGATCTGCATAATTGTAGAGCTAGATTCGACCAGCAAGGTCGAAATTCATGTTTTAATGGTTATTATAACGTTGGGAAGAGTTTAGTGAATCGAAGGTCAAGATCATATTTGATCTCGAGATCATCAAATTAGATTCGTTGAGATAAATTTAAAATTTATAAGGTTTCCATCGTTTTGAAGGTTGAGCAGATCAATGGCCAGGATTCATTTTCGAGGGTTTGGGAAATGGATCAAATCGGCGGTCTAGATTAGTTTTGATCGTATGGGAGTTGGAGTTGATCGACGATCAAGATAATCTTGGTTGGGAGTGTTGGGCCTTGGAATTGACATCTTTTTATATCTTATTTCGCCTACTTTTCATCCCATATTTCTCACCCATAACCTGTGTTAATGCTCATTAATCCATTTTCATACTTATATGCGAGATTTAGATCCAAGGTATTTTCCATTTGCATTTCTTTAGTATTTGACATGAATTATGGTTAAACATTAGAGAAATATCATATTTTCATTTATCTTGGAGTTAATCTGCAAAGACGATGTGTTAGACAGGTTGTTGTGAAGGATGTGTTATCGAAGTATTTCGGTTCCCTCTGTTGCAACTCAGATGTTTCAATTTCCACGCTATTGTTGCAACTCCCATGTAGTTGTTGCAACTCCGAGCACTATTGTTGCAACTCTGGAACATTGTTGCAACTCTGAGTACTCTTGTTGCAACTCTGGAACATTGTTGAAACTCCGAGTACTCTTGTTGCAACTCTGAACAATGTCGCAACTCTCGTGCTACAACTCTTGAACATTGTTGCAACTCTAAGCATTGTTGTTGCAACTCTGAATAGTGTCGCAACTCACGTACTGCAACTCTGAACAATGCCGCAACTCCCTTGTTGCAACTCCTAGTTGTTTTTATTCTAGTTTGTTGCTACTCCTACATCATCATTACTGCTACTCCTATACCTAAAGATCTAAGAAGTGGGTCCTTGAGATTTTTGATATGAGGCATTATTAAGTCAATATAAGTCTATCCTCAAAATATCTCAAACACCCAGATATTACATTTTGAGAAATCATCATTTTACTATTTGTTTCTACTTACTGCTACTCGTTGCTACTCGCAGTTGATGCTACTCCATGCGACAATTTCGGAAATCCGTGAAAATCTATCTTCAACCACCGAAATTTGCCATGGATTTGAGTCAACAACAACCATCTTAAGATGAGGAGAGAATATTGGAACCAATGATGAGATTTGATTGATTAGTTTTGGATTATTAGCAAAGATCTTGTAATCATTTATAAGTTAGTTTTTAGTTTTTATTTATTAGAAAATTGTTGTAACCACAAGAGAACATTGTGGATCTACATTTATTGTTTTTTATTTTAATTTTAGACAAACTCATGTATAAAAGAGAGTGTCTCCTTCATTTTGGGGGAGGACTCTTAGAGCATTGTCCAAATGATGATGGAGTAATTCATTATCAATTTTTTTCCTCTCATTTCATAATTTTCGTAGCATGTAATTTAGTTAGTTTTGATTTATTCCTTTTGCAATTTCTTCTTCTTTCTTTCTCATTGTTATTATGGTTGATTTTTGTCGTCAATTATTTTATTTAATTTATTGTCACGTGTGAGTGTGGATTTATTTTAAATGCAATAATTTATTTAATTAGATATAACTATCGAGAGTGTTGTGTAGAGCAGGTAGTTCTATTATTTTTCATAGTGTGTTTAATTACCGCATTTCAATTAATTCATTTATGGTGTAGATTAGTGGCAACACTTTATCTTATGACCACATGGTGATCGAGGAGTAAATATTTTAGTTCGATTTATTTATGCAAGTGTGTGAACCTTTCCTTTTCAACAATTTACCTTATGTCAAGTAGATTAAATTTACTTTATGTCAATTAGATTAGATTTCAATTCCGCAAGTGTGGTTTATTTCATTTCTGCAAGCATGCTTTTCATTTCAACAAGTGTGGTTTATTTAGTTTTTGTAAGAGCGGTGTGCTTTATTTCCTGCAAGTTAAGATTTACCTTTTTTTTTCAATTTGTTTGCAATAGATGGATATACTTTCCCGATATGTCATGGGGTGTAATATAGAGTATATTGTTTCACTGATAAACACTTGTTGTGAGGTGTGATTTACTTTTCCAAAGCTTGCTATTATTTTTTGCCCGCTATATGAATTTATTTTCATGTTTGTAAGAGTGGTTTGATTTACATCACTGCAACACATGTTAGATGACCAATGTTAGAATGGAAATCGTATCCTACATATATTTTGCATCTTAACTTTGAAATAAACAGACGCACCCTAGATTGATAATTAATGGATTGGAATTTGATTGTTTTCATAAGAAATTGATTTTCCCAACATTTTGGCGTCAATGTCGGGGAGGTTAAGGAAGGCGTGAAAGTACATCTAGCATTGGTTTTAGTTGCATTTAATTTAGAACGCGTATGTTTTTTGCATGAGTAGAGAATAAAACTTTCCTTTTGTGATGCAGTCAGAGCCACCCATGGTACTAATATATCTTTTGCATAAAGTTTGGAACAATGTAGAAGCATTGGTGAATGAAGATCTCATTGGAAGAAGAACTCAATGGGATATTGAAACCTTCATTATCGAGGTATGTGGTCAATTTTTTTTAAGTTTTATATGACATATTGGGTTTTTGAAGCTTTTTATTTTTCCTTCCCTCCATTGCCTATTTCTCCCCTTTTCTCTTTTCAACCTCCCCCTACTCTTTCCATTATTTGTTTCCTCTTGTTTATTAAAACCATCCTCATTTTTCATTTCTGACTCCTTCACAACCCTTGATTCTTCACCATTGATTGTCTCTACCCACACTTAGTTCCTTTGATCTTATGAATATTTTTAAATGATTTGATTATGGTTGAATTTATCATTTGAATTTTTTCAAAGCCCTCATCATACAAAAAAAATTCCCAATTTCATAAGAATGTGGAATTTATTTCATGGATAATGAGACACTCCGTGGACTTTTTTTTCATGGTGGTTATTGCAGGCTTTCATTATCTTATATTTTCAATAATGGGACACTCCATGGCCTCTTTTGAGTTCCCGTGATGGTTATGTAAGGATTTCACTGCCACGTTTTTGGATTCCATGATTAATTCATCTTTTACTTTCGATTTTGGGTGTATTCTTTACATTCGTTGCATAGGTCATAATGCATAATATTGGATCGGGGTGATTGCACTTTTTGGTGTAGAAGTGTCTTACATAAGGAAATACATGTAAATTAAAACTTACACATACCCAGATCATCATTTGGGAGAAATCTTTTTTTCTTTGGACACTTCTGACATTTTGGCATGATAAAATCATTGAAAACACAGTTGGAACAGTCCGATTTTGGGAGGTCATACGGGCTCATTTTTTAAACTTGTTTCTATCCAAAATATCCCTTGGAATATAATTTCTAATTCATCTTGAATTTTTCAAATTGGATTTCAAACAAAGAATTTATGGCCAAAACAGTGACTGAATGTAGAGAAGGAAGCTCATGAACAGAGTCGGGACAGTCAAAATTTGAGGGACTAAAATTGAGAATTTTTTAAACCTATTTTTAGGGGGAATATACCTCGGAGTCTATTTTCTAACCCAATTGGAATCATTCAATTTGGATCTCAGAAGAAAACTTTATGACCAAATTACTGATTGTTGGTCATAAAATATGCATCATGGTAAATTTGCATCTTGACTATTCACAAGTATATATAGTACATCATATCACAATGTATTAAAAACATGTTTATAATGGATGAATTCCTTCAAGTATATATTAATACGCAATTTGAATCACTCAATTTGGATGTTGTATGAAAAAATTATTCACAAATTAGTGACTTCCTATCTTAAATCAACATAACAAATACTTTGTCTCTTAGGTCTGTTCATCAGAGGTTTTGGTACAACAAATCAAATTCATATTAAAACTTGTTTCTATTGGAGATTAATAAATAAATTTTATTTAACCTCCAAGTGGAATCATGTCAATCCTACCTTTAACAAAAAAGTTATGATCAAAATAGTGGTTGCTAGTCTATGGGGGAATTTAAAAACATCTTTGTCATGCAAGTTGTTCCTTAGAAATTTTGGCATATCATTTAGAGGAATTTTAAAAACTCGTTTCTACTGGGGATATCCCTCTAAATATGTTTTCATATGGATTTTGAATCACTCAAATCGGACGAGAAATGAAAAATTTATCAATGAAATATTATTGGGCAGTCTAGGTGGCCACCACTCTCCTCAGCAGGTAAAAAGAAAATGAATTGTGTTTTGGTATCTTTCCTTGGATTTGTTTTATTAGCACTATTTGTCATTTTTTTCATATTTATTGGATGAAGAGAGACTACACACCTCTCTTCTTCCATGATCTCATGCTTTATTGCAAAGAAGTGTTAGTTTTTTGCAGATCCCGGAAAGATCAAGGGAGCCAATTCACAAACAAGTGATTCTTGAGACCAGATTTTTGTGAATAAGATATATTAAGAAATGAGGGGTTATTTGTATAAAATAAGGATGTTACCACTAAATGTTTCTACTCCATTTGCAGCCCTCTCTCATCTTCCCATCTCCATTTTCCCCTTGGTCGCAACTCCATTTGCAACCATGTTTCCACATTTCCCTTAATGTTGCTACTTCATTTGCATCTCTGCTCCATTTTCCCCTTGGATGCAACTCCATTTGCAGCCTTGTTTCCACATTTCCCTTAAACTGCTACTCCATTTGGAGCCCTGCTTTCATCTACATATTTCCATTTTCCCCTTGGTTACAACTTCATTTGCAGCCCCGTGTTCATTTTTTCCACTCCTATTTCACATTCCCTTTCCATTTTTACAATCCTCCATTTCATTCTCTCTTTCCATTTTCACATAGAAGTTGCAACATCAGGCCATCGCTATCATGCCTATCACTCACATTGTTGCTATTCATATGGATCAATAACAAGATAAGGGACAAATTGATTTGAAGATGAATTGGAGACCAAAGTGAAGACCAGAGTTCCAGAAGTCAAGTGGCATCATCACATTCCCTATTGCTACATCATCTATGCCATGGTTGTTGAAGAATCCTTCCAGAATACCTAAGGTTCATCATGCCCATTCACCATCATCATGGTATGCCTATGCATTTATTTCCTCTTAGCTCAATAATGCAAGCATGTTGAAGTTCATAGAATCTCATTTTCTTACGTGGTTATCTTTGAAATCCAATAACCTTTACCAGAATATCATTCATATAGCCACTACAATCAAAAATTCATCCCCCCCACTCCATCACTTCCATGACTTTCTACCCATGCAATAAAGTGACTCAGCTCGCTTACAATGTTGAGTTACCCTATCATCCTTTTCATTCCCTTCATAAAATTGATGGTGAAAACTTGTCTCAGGTGCCATCAGACCGCGGAATGTTTGAAAACCATCTTGCTAGAGGGAATCCCTCATGACTAATAAAATTTTGACTGTGAAAACCCTCTGGGTGCAGTTAGACAGACCTTATTTGAAAACCAACTTGCTAGTAGGCAAGGTTTGCAAATAAAGTAAGAAATAACTCCATCAAAGTTGCTCTCTAAATAAAGGATAGCAGGTTGTTCTTTGAATAAAATTTATGAGATTCTTTGCTACATCAGAGATCAGTCTCATGTCTCCTCATGCTACAAGTTCCAAGCCTCACACTGTTCTTCGTTCAAATTTCTTATATCATTTTGGACCATATCAAATATTTTACTTCTCAGAACACTGCTACATATATTATGGACTTCGTAGGTAGGTGCAGGTATGCTTGTTTCTCTTTTATTTAATTATGATTCATTGAATACTATAGATGTGTACTTGGAAAATTGCATATGCCTACTCTATTGTTTTCCCCTACCATACTTTATTTCCATTGTCAAAATATTCTAGTTTGGGGGGGGGCATTGCCTTACCTTTCATCACTATGCCATCACCACCCTTGTTCCATGTGACTCATGACATCGTCCTACTCGTGGCCTCATTGCCCACAACCTTGTTGAAGAGAATGTTTCTACACGAGCCCGATTGTTACTACACAAGAACCAACAATTGGAAGTCTTGCTATTGTCACACAAGAACCAGTAGTAAGAAGAAATAAAAGACACCGGTGTTTCTCCACAAGAACCAACAACAACCCAAGAAACAGTTGATACACATGCACATGCCAAGAGACTTCACATTTGACACTCCTACTCTGACTCATCAATCAGTTGCATGATTACATGCAAAGGTGCAAGTGTGGGGGAGACAGATTGACCACCAAAAACAAAAATTGTGGTAATTCCATGCTTTTATTCATTCACATTTAAAATAAAAATAAAAAGTGTAGAAATTAAAACGAGCATATCTCATAAACGGTACATCTGTTTTCCATGAAATTTGGACCATAGAAGCACTTCAATGAGAGGAACAAGCAAGAAAAATTTCAGGTAATTTCAATGCATGGTTTTCTAGAAATTAAACATTGTCACCTACAGCCAATTTACATTTTTCTCAAGATCAGTGATGTGGGTATTGCTGATTTTTGGTATGGAGAAGAAATTAAATGGTAAAAATATGCCCACAAATTTTCAGAAAAACCCAGTTTGCATTTTGGGAGAAAATGGTTTATTAGGTTTGTTGTTACTCCTACAATAGTTTGTTGTTACTCCTGTAGAAGCCTATTTTCTTATATCTTGGGTTTCGTGAACTGGCTTGGTGCAAATTTTTGGAAAATAGAGGGATTAAAAGGTGATAAACACATTCACCAAAGACCTCCTCAATTTAGATTATCATTTACATGAAATTTCAATGTATTTGAATCTACTACAACTCCATTGCAATTGTTAAGAATCGCTTGAAGAATGCACACATACCGTAGCAGAAGCAACAAATTACCAAGATAATATAAGCGTTGTCACGCAAGAACCAACATTGGAAATGGAAGGAAATAACACCAACATTGTTATAAAAGAACCAGTGCTAGCTCTCAAAAGAAGAAAAATGCACGTTGTTACACAAGAACCAACAGTGAATTCAAAAGCTACCCCACAAGAACCTATTGCAGATGTGAGGAAAATGATCAATCACAAATGGTGGATTTCATTAGCATTCTTCTTGTGTTATTATTTTGGCATCCTATAAGAAAGTTCATGTCAGTGGAATGATAACAAGAAAATCTTTCAAGATAAATGGCAAGGTGCTTTGAAAAATGGATGTCCTTACAGCTTGGTTGTGGGTTGCATGAGGACATGCAACATGTTTAGTGTGGAGGAGATGTTGGGCCTTGGAATTGTCATCTTTTTATATCTTCTTTTACCTACTTTTCATCCCTTATTTCTCACCCATAACCTATGTTAATGCTTATTAATTCATTTTCATACTTATATGCGGAATTTAGATCCAAGCTATTTTCCATTTGCATTTCTTTAGTATTTGACATGAATTGTGGTTAAACATTAGAGAAATATCATATTTGCATTTATATTGGAGTTAATTTGCAAAGACGATGTGTTAGACAAGTTTTTGTGCATGATGTGTTATCAAAGTATTTTAGTTCCCTCTGTTGCAACTCAGTGGTTGCAGTTTCCATGCTATCGTTGCAACTCCCATGCAGTTCTTGCAACTCCGAGCATTATTGTTTCAACTCTGAGTACTCTTGTTGCAACTCTGGAACATTGTTGCAACTCTAAACAATGAACTGCAACTCTCATGTTGCAACTCTGGAACATTGTTGCAACTTCGAGCACTGTTGCAACTCCGATCACGATTGTTGCATCTCTGAATAGTGTCACAACTCTCGTGTTGCAACTCTAAATAGTTATGCAACTCCTGTGTTGCAACTCTAAACAGTGTCGCAACTCCCGTGCTGTAACTATGAATAGAGTTGCAACTCTCGTGACGCAACTCTGAACAGTGTCATAACTCCCTTGCTTCAACTTCTGGTTATTGTTACTCTAGTTTTTTGCTACTCCTACGCCATCACTATTGTTACTCCTATAACTAAATATCTACAAAGTGGGTCCTTGAGATTTTTCATATGAGACATTATTAAGTCAATATAAGTCTATCCTCAAAATATATCAAAAACCCAAACTGTATTTTTTGAGAAATCATCATTTTACTATTTGTCGCTACTCGTAGTTGTTGCTACTCCATGGAACAATTTCGGAAATCCATGAAAATCTATCTTCAACCACCAAAACCTGCCATGGATTTGAGTCAATAATAACCATCTTAAGATGGTGAGAGAATCTTGGAACCATTAATGAGATTTGATTGATCAGTTTTGGATTATTAGCAAAGATCTTGTAATCATTTATAAGTTGGTTTTCATTTTTTATTTATTAGAAAATTGTTGTAACCACAAGAGAAAATTGTGGATCTACATTTATTGTTTGTTATTTTAATTTTAGACAAACTCATGTATAAAAGAGAGTGTCTCCTTAATTTTGGGGGAGGACTCTTAGAGCATTGTCCAAATGATGATGGAGTAATTCATTATTAATTTCTTTCTTCTCGTTTCATAATTTCCGTAGCATGTAATTTAGTTAGTTTTGATTTATTCCTTTTGCAATTTATTCTTCTTTCTTTCTTATTGTTATTATAGTTGATTTTTGTTGTTAATTAGTTTATTTAATTTAATTTCATGTGTGAGTGGATTTATTTTAAATGCTATAATTTATTTAATTAGATATAATTGTCAAGAGTGTTTTGTAGTGTAGGTAGTTCTATTATTTTTCATAGTGTATTTAATTACCGCATTTCAATTAATTCATTTATGGTGTAGATTAGTGGCAACACTTTATCTCATGACCACATGGTGATCGGAGAGTTAATATTTTAGTTTGATTTGTTTATGCAAGTATGTGAACCTTTGATTTTCAACAATTTGCCTTATGTCAAGTAGATTAAATTTACTTTCTGTTAATTAGATTAGATTTGAATTCCGCAAGTGTGGTTTATTTCATTTTTGCAAGTGTGTTTTTCATTTCATCAAGTGTGGTTTATTTCGTTTCTGTAAGAGTGGTGTGCTTTCTATCCTACAAGTTAAGATTTACCTTTTTTTTCAATTTGTTTGCAATAGATGGATATACTTTCCCGATATGCCATGGGGTGTCAGATAGAGTAGATTGTTTCACTGATCAACACTTGTTGTGAGGTGTGATTTACTTTTCGAAAGCTTCTTATTATTTTATGCCTACTGTATGAATTTATTTTCATGTTTGTAAGAGTGGTTTGATTTACATCACTGCAACGCATGTTAGATGACCAATGTTAGAATGGAAATTGTAGCATGCATATACTTTGCTTCGTAACTTTGAAATAAATAGATGCAACCTAGATTGATAATTAATGGATTGGAATTTAATTGTTTTCATAAGCAATTAATTTTCCCAATAAGGAGATTGACGATCCAGATTAACCTCGGATTTGATCAAAAATATCTAAGTGTTTAAGTTCACCAACAGAATTCATCGATGGACAATGGTCGGATTGGACAAATTGGCGAAAAGTTTGGTTCGGAAAAAATAAATCTCTGATAGACTATGACTGATGGTCAGGCATCGACAGAGTTGGATGAAATTTGATCGATCAACGGCCAAGATTATTTATTGATGGTAGATCAACAGTCCAAATTCATCGGGGACATGGATGAAATTTTCTAAGTGTTGGAGTTGGCCAAAGAAAATTATCGATGGTCGATGAGGCAATGGTCAGGCGTCCGTTGATTCATCGAAGCATTTGATCGAGCAATAAGAAGCATGAATGACCAATGGGTCGATGGTCGGGCATCGGATGAATTGGCAGGGTGTCTAGGTCATCCAAGAGAAACGGTCGATGAACAATGAAAGAAAGATGGTCATGACATGTCATGCCATTTCCACATCCACATGTCATGCCACATCAGCCCAGAAGTGGTTGATGGTTGATGGTCAGGTAATTGATGAAGAGATTCATCAATCAACAGGGATCATCGAAGATCATAGGTCGATGGTCGAGCATCGATCGAATTGGTGAGGAGTTTCATTCACCGATGAAAATCGTCGACAACCAACATCTAATGGTAGGTTCAATCGATTTAGCGATGTATTGAAATCAGTTGCTAAAGGAATGGGTCGATGGTCAATGGTTGGTCGGCGGCTTTGGAAAGGTGTTGTGTGTGACCAAAGGATTTAGTCGATCGTCGATCGTCGATAGATTCAGATCAACAGTCTATTTTTCTTTTGATTTTGAGATCAATGGCTCATATTTAAATTTTTTTATAACATAAAAAAAAACAATCATTTTTCTACGAAATTTTTGAGATTTCGAAGGTCTTAAACTTGTAGAGTTGTTTTGAGGCCCTAAACAACCTTTTTAAGAGTTCTAATTTTCAAGATTGTAAGCATCGTAGGCACCACATATAGTCTCTATGGCTTAAATAAAAGATATTAAGGATATATTTCCAATGAGCTAATATGTTCGCCAAACAGATCTTGTATGATAAAGTTACAGCCGAAACAGTTAAGGTAAAATTTTGGCACCGGTTTAGTTCCAGAGGGCATAACTCCTAGCTCAAAAATCCATTTTTGGCATAGGAGCAGTCTATGGAAAGCTATTTAACCATAGAAGAAATCCATGGATCCAAATTTTAGATATGGGTATGTAAAAATGTGCAGAGAGAAAAAGAAGACACATGTAACATACAAGGATAAAATTAGTAAAATAGTCAAAACTTTTGAGGGCCGTAAATAACAATTTGGAGCTCGGTTAAGGGTGAAACCTGGAAAGATCATTCAGAAGGTAGTAATAGACATACCCAATTGATATTTTTTTATAAATCCCAAAGGAGTTGTTTTAGGGATGCATAAACAGGGCTAAAATTGTTAAGTCGGGAGAAAGTGCAAAGGCGCAAAATTGTCATTTCTAGATTGTTGCATATTTTGACTGGAGCATCAATTGAAAATATGAGATTTGTTGTGATTTTAGTGTTAGCAACATTATCTATGTCATGTATAAAATATTCTTTAGTTCTTGATATATTTACCCATGTAAGTGACAAAATTTGGTGTTTGAACTTATTTTGCACTTGGGAGAAGCTACACAAAAAGGGTAATTGGCAATATTCAATTGACTATACATTTATGCTCGTTGTTGATAATTAAGAAAGAAAGTAGTCATTGGAAATATATTTGATGGTAGAATCCAGATATCCACTCAGAAATTTAGTCTTGAACCAAAGTATTCTCAAGAAAATAGAAGAAAGGTTTCTTGTGAACTTCAATTAGGACACCATTGAGTAAAATGGAATTTCAAGAGGCCATAACCCTTGGCTCACAAATCATATTGAAGCATGAGTATGGTCATTAGAAGGATAATTCAGAGGATATCCTAATAGGAAGCCTAAGTTCTCTATGGGAGCATCAGGTTTCTCCGTAAAGTTGCAGGGAAAAAAATGGAATTAGATTCCATGAACCATGTAATTACTCAATATGAAGATTTTTCCAAATACTGTCAAAGTTTGGATAAATATCCTAAATGGTAGAAGTGAGTGCCAAAGATGATTGTTGTGTAAGTAAGAGTGTATATGCATAATCCCATAGGCACACTTTAAGTGCAATATTTTGACAAATAAAGAGAGGTTGAGCTTACTAACAAGGCATTGTCAATAAGGAGAAGGGCATTCTGCAAAGAGTGATGGGGATAAGATGCCACAATTGATCATTGTGTGGGTCTATTCTAGATTAATTATAGGTTCCATTGGACAGGAAAGCAAGTCAATCTTATGCAATTGGATGGAGCACCAAAGAGTTGTAAAGGGAAGTGCATGGTTGCAGAATGGGTGATGTGAGGATGACAAAGGTCTAAGGAAGAGCAGAGGAATATTAGTATTCGGCTGTTATAGAGTCTGAATGACTGGTAAAGGAAAATTAATAGAGGTCATCACATAAGGTATGAATACAATGGATGAGGAATTTCATAAATATGCATAGGGAGTAAGGACAACTCCATAGCCTTGAAGATAGAAATATAGTGAAGACTACAATCTTTTTGCAAGAAAAGGAAAAAGGATGTCATGAGATAAAGTGTGAATCATGAGTGGATGATTCATCTCTATGTGCAAGCATGGGAATGCATAAACAAGGAATTCTTAGATATGATCTAGCATTTTTTGTCTAAAGTATCCAAGGCAAGAAAGTTGTCTCTATTATTAGAGTGTGTAGAAAAAGCAAGGTATAGGAGAGAAGGGAGGAGTGTAGCATTTCAATCAGAATAGAGTGGTCTTGAGTGGTAAAGAAATGCTTCACAATGAATCACTCAATGGAGTAAAGAGATATATTTAAAATTGAGCAAAGCCATGGATGGAAAAGAGTATTAAAAAAATGGCATAAAAGAAATATTTCGTAATGTTGAAATGCCAGTCAATGATAATGGTATTTCAAGACCGGTTTGGTCAAGGAATGGGGAGTGGCTAATTGTATTGTAGTTCTAATATTCATATAGAGTAGTGAATTTTACAACACTATGAGTATTGAGAATTATAGCCAAAATATATTGAGACAAGTTTTATCTGCATAAAGGAAGCAATTGTGAGAAGATGGTACTAGTGGATCTAGTGGTTGGAAAAGCATAATGTCTAAGTGAGACTTGGATGAAAGGTACAGAATAGGGGCCAGTGGTGCACAATTGAGTTGAATGGAAGTGCACAGGGTAGTTAGGTTCTATAGGAATTCAGGAACAACCATCTACAACAACAAGGCTAAATAATTAATTAAATTTGAAATAGATATGCATTGGAGTGCATGACGGAATTGATGCATGATCCATACAATAAAGATAGAATGCATGTACATGAAATAGGCATGAAAGATCAAATGCTCGGTGCATATTGATGTGCATTTGTGCATGTGTACATGCATGAACATGTTGGTGGCATGATTATAGACTAAGAGTAGTATGTTGATATGTGTGTGTGTGTGTGAAATAATGATGCTATGATATTTGAATAAAACTAATGATGGATTGTGTATCTAGGAAAAATGATTATAGCATGATGATATTGTTGCTTATGGTATCCATCCATATGAATACAAACGAGAATGGTGGGAATTTTGATCAAGAGGTTGGTAAAGGGAGCTTGTGAACTTCTACAAAGTACCAATTGATTAGGTAGAATCAAGTAAATTGATGACAGCCATGCAAGTATGCATTTTGGGTTTTTATGATGTATAAATGTTGAAGGGAATTGAGGTAAGAATTCCCTCAATCGAATCTTATATTTGAATTGATGTAAAGGTGGGAGGCCTTGAGTATGCAAATATTATTTGTTGCTTCCATTCTTTTATGGGAAATGTAATTGCATATTTTGTATGTTGGTTATGAGATCAGAACCAAGTTAATTCAGGAGACATTACTCATGTTGTAGAAATGAATGCCAATAGAGATGGTCATGTGTGAGGCCATGATGATATTGGATGTGTAAAGGCTACAGTTCCATTCAAGTGCATAATGGTTTCCCATGTATAACTAATATTTGGGTTGAAACCTCTTTGTCGACACAAGAGAGCACTAAGGGAATCATGTTCCTAGTGTTGTGTATGGGTTGAAAAGGAAGGTATCCAAATGATCGGACGAGTAATTGGGGAAGAGTTTGGAGGATTTGTTGAGGTGTGGTCCATACCTTCCAATTCACATGGTGGAATACATGACATGAACATATAGTATTCCAAAATCAATGCAAGGATGCATTATGTAGATGTGGCCATAATTATTGGCACATTGGTTTTATTTATTGGTAAAGTTTGATTGCATTATGAAAATCATGATGTGTTGATAATGCATGTACAGTGAATGATAGTTTCATTCCAGATAAATGATTAATGGTTGAATTCCATTTTAATATGAATAATTGCTGGAAATGATTGAATTGTTGGTAAATTACAATCATGAGATCATTTCATGAGCTGGTGAATATGTGCATGAGTGCTAACAATCGTGTTTGGCCGCAAGAAAGTTGAGGAAATTGCAGGTAGAGTAGTATTGGATATGGAAATGATGTAAGCCCATAAGGAACACTAATATCTATGATTGCAAGAGCCAAACATAATGAGAATGAATCTCACGTGTGGGTATATTTATTTTACTGTATAAATAGATTTGAGAAATTAATAATTGAAAATTGTTATGATATGTTAATATTGTGTTTGGTTGCATGGAAATTGAGACAATTGCACAGGAAATGGTCTTGGATATGCAGGGATGTAATCCCATAAGGTAATTATATCTGTTGTTTCAATATCCAAACAACTATGAGCAAAAAACTCATGTTTGGGAAATTTTGTTTTCCCATGTAAATTAAATTTGAAATTTTATAATTATATAATGATGACTCATATTGACTGTATGCATGTGATGTAGATGGGATGATTGCCATAGGTTGTAGATCGCTAATGGAAGTCTAGCAACAAGTTGTAATTTTTATGCATGAGAACACCTTGGTAAATGATGGATCGCCTAAGGAACTGTATATCAGTGAAAGGGATGTCTGAGCCTAAAGGGTGAGTACAGCAGAAGAACTCGGTTGTTGAGCCTAAAGAGTGAACTCTAGTGTGAGTTTCACTATAAAAGAACTAGGTTTTCATGCATGTAGAGTGAACTCATATGTGAGTCGCACTGTAGTAGCAAGGTTGTTGCTAGATATTTCCTCGTAGTTCTTTCTAGCAGTAAGTCCCTTGAGATCCAAATAGTGAGATTCCTAGTTACCTGTACCAGAGGGACCCTGATAAATGAATGGTGTAGCTTGATGGACTAAGGACATTGAAGGGGGAACATTCCTTGATTCAACCCTGATAAACGAATGGTACATTCCTTGGGTTAGCCCTGATAAACGAATGGTACATTCATTGGGTTGGGAAGGTCAAGAGGAAGAGAAAGTGGAAATCGAGATAGTTGTAGGAGAATTCCAAATGTTTGTGTATATGTTTTGGGTCAGGGTTCCCTTGTATATGTTCTTTGGGGTCGAAGTTCATATGTATTTATAATTTTTGGGGGTCGGAGCGCCTATATATTTTTGGTATTGGGGTCAGAGTGCCTATGTAATTTTTTTTAGGTTGGAATGCTTGTGTGATTTTGGGTTGGAGAGCCTATATGTTGATTAATGGCTGGGGAGTCGGGATTGTAAAATGAAATTACACCTATAGGGTGTTGTGCACTAAGGACTGTGCAAAAATAGGGGGGGGCAAATGTAACATCCCCGGTTTTAATCCCTACTAATTACAATGTAATTATATAAATGTGGATTAGGTTGGTGAGCCGATGTGTTGGGGCGAAGATCTCATATTGATTTAATGTGGTTGAGGGCTTAATTGTATAATATGTGCATTAGATAATTAATAAAAATAGTAATCATTGGTTGCAACATGGAAGGAATGAAGAAAAATGGGGGGTTATGATTCCATAAAAGAGATGGGTCCAAGGGAGTATTATTCGTGGGTATTAATCTAACCCACATTCCTGAATTATTATTATTATTATTGGGTAAACCTTATATATGTTGTTGAGTGTTCCTAAAGCCAATCATTAAACTCATGTAAGAGGGTGGGTGTGAGGAGTCACATCCCATAATTATTGGAGAGAATGGGCATGAGTACAATCATCTTGGGGAAGAGTGTAATTCAATTCAAGAAAGAAAACAAAAAGAGGAAATTTGTATGGCCAAGGGGGCAGTTTTTGGACAGTCACGTTTTTTAATGGAGAACAGTTTTTACATGCTTCTTTTGGGAAGCAAAGGAAATAGAGCATAGGGCTCGGAAGAGGACCATTCATGGTATACTTAAAGGAAACCATTTTTTGTTGTGTTTTATGTTAATAAAGAGGCATGTGTGCCTGTAAAATGGGTTGTAAGCTTGTAGTGCATTTTCATGTTGAGGAAATGACTCAAGAACCTTATGAATGCTATTTTGAGAACTCCTTGGGCAGCTGAGAGTTCTTGAGGGTCCCCAGCCGAGAGTTCCTATCCAAATGAGTGCACTAGGGGTCCTGATAAATGAATGTTATAGTATGAGGGACTCTAGGAAGTGAAAGGGGTACATTTCTTGGGTAGTGCAGGTTGGGGGGAAAAGAGAGAGATGGAGGATTGGAACTATTGTGGGGGTATAAATTGGGTTTTGGGGCTGCTATGTGTGGAGAGTGGAAAGTTAGTGATTTGGATCTCCTTCTGGAATCATAGCCTCAGCTCGAGGGTGCCCTACTATTGAGAGAAAATGAACAACAACACCTATGGCTAGGAGGTTCATCCTTCATATGCATCCAGTTGGTTAATTACTAATAGATAAGTGTTCATGTTTTGTTCTTATGTTATTTCACTATGTAAATGGTTTATATGAATGTTGTGTGTTTGTTGTTTGCTTGAATAGTTGCATTCAAGTTTAATATATGTTTTTATATGCATTTAGAAGTGTGGTATCAGTCAAATGGTTAAATATGTGTGTAATTTGTAGCTGGTAAGATACAAGAAATTAATTAGTTGTAAATATTAATTATTTAATGATTTTTTGCATGTAATGTTACTCAGCTAGAGGATGGATACGTTAGAGGTGGGATAGGGATGGGGAATAAAGCATGGTTTTTTGAGTTGAGCATTGACCACCTATTGTGCTTCCCTGGTTCGTTGAGTGGCTTGGAACCAAGTGGTAGGGAAATCCATTAACACTTGAGCATGTATTGTTTCCTTCGTACCACTAATAAATCATTCTTAGAAGAAGGTATTGGATAGACTGTTAATGCAGAAAGTAAGTTGCTCAAAAGCAGATATGTAATCTTCAGTTGTACTTGATTGTTTAAGCTTGGTCAAGTAGCCCAAATGATGAGTATCGGTTTCAAAATGTTCATAAAGATCAACAACAACTTGAGTCCAAGAAATATAACCTTTGTGGGAATTCTTATGTCATTGGCACTGCTCGGGGTCTAAATACAACACACTGACATGAATTTTCATTAAGTCATCGATGATGCTATGAAATGAAGAATAGTGTTTCATTTGAGTGATCCAGAAAGTGAAGTCGGAGCCGCGAAAATCATTTGCATCCACTTTAGGAATGGGATGATTCTACTCCCTCTCAGGGGAAGGGGTGTTTCGAGGATCGTGTGGTCATGATTTTAGTAAAAAAAGGGGATATCTAGTCAAGTACATTGTCTATCTTTGTGATTTTGGTTGTAATTGTAGCGAGATGGTCATTAATTGTAGTAAAGTTTTGATCAGTAACAACTTGAGCATGGTAGAATTTTATTGGCAACTCGCCACATAGATTTTCCAAGGAAACTACATGGTTACCATAATATTGGTTTCAACTAGCCATTTGGACGGGGTGCACGAGAAAAAAGTGAGTGGAGGGTGGGGCTAGGGATATGGGTGTAATGTAATGGGGCTAGAGAGTCCACACAAAAAGACTTACAAGAGAGTGGTACCAATGTGATTAGGGAGACTTTCTAGAGTTGTTGAGATAGGAAGTCGGTAATGGGGTGAGTGGGTCCATGCAAAAAGGGTTTATGGGAGGGGGGACCACTTCAATCACTGCAACATAAGGATTCTATTGAGATAGGTCTCAAATAGGGGAGCCAATGGGACCACTTTATACTCTCTTTTTTTTATTTTTCTTTTTCTTTTTCTTTATTTTTTACTCTTACAGAGTTATACTCTTGTCTGAAGAATATTGCATTGACAAAATGCTTAGATTGTTAATATTGAATATTATGTATGAATTTCTAAAACTAGAAGTAAGAATTTGAGTTTACAACTACTATATATTTAAAATTTCAACATAACCCCTTATTTTAGAAGTTTTCTAGGAGTAGGTCTTCAAGGGTCTTGAGGAAAAGGGACTTCCATGTGCTATAGCTCTATGATATACTTGTGGGGTCCAATAGTGTTGGGTATGTGTTATATTCCTTTTTGGCACATGGTTTTTCGTCGATGGTTTTCTGTTTTCGTTTAAGGAATTAGGGTTGTTGACTAATCTAGGTCATTGGATTAGGGTTTTGTATGTCATTGGCTCCTATATGTATATTGTATTGTAAACAATGTATAATGTGAATGAATATAGAATATGATGGTTTCCCCGATTTGGGTTTCCAGGGGAAAAATATATGTGTAATATGTGTATTTGTCATTGTATCTTTTTTGTTCTTTTATTGAAAATATGTTTGCAGTAAAATATTGTACAAGGCTAAAATCTACAAATAGTAGTACTTGGCCCAATATCTCAAGGCTCTAACTAAGGAGGTTCAACTGTACCCTCATCCATACTACCTGATTACCTAGATACTAGAGAGTAATCTTCCCAAGTTTTCTTCTTGGTGCCACTATAGTAGCCAAGTGGTCAAGCAGCTTATCTAAGGCTGGTTTTAGGACACCTATAGGACTTTTGATATACCTTAGGGTACTTGGAAGTGAATTATGTATACATGGGTTGTCTAATGTGGTGTTACTTGAAGGGGGTACTAACAAGGGTTAAAAGGGTTTCCAACCTAGTGAAACCACTTGTGTTTCTTGCGTGTACTTGCTTAACAATAGATCTATGTGTTATTTATAGAAGTCGGAACACATCTCTATCCTAAAAAAAAAAATACTATAAAAATGTGCCAATAAAGATATTTGATACCAGTTGTGATGTACCAAATAGAAATATTTAGAGAAGAATTATAGATATTACTCAAATATATTGCAAAAATAAATAGAATTGCAAACACAATGGACAATATGAACCAAAATATTATACCTTTATTGATATAAAAGCAATGTTCACTTTCCTCTTTAAGGGGGCATCCTCCAATAGAGAATATCTCATATTACAAACGATTCCCCAATACATGGTTCACAATGCTTCTACGTCTTTATATAGTATTTTTCTATCCCCTAATAACATTCTAGAGAAGAAAAGTTGTAGTAGGTGTAACCTTATAGTAAGAATTCTTGCAATAATTGTGTTCACACTACTACATAGGCCTTATTTACTAATGATGGCCTCCATACATAGTAATCTATCTACTTAGGGGGTTAGGGAGGTAAGGACCCTAACACAACAAGAGGTAGATTTTTGACAAAGATAATATAGCCAAAATAAGTTGAAAAAGGAAGAATATGAACATGGGAGAAGAAGTGAAAGAAGATGGTAGAAGAGGATGTAAAAGAATATGAAATAAGAATGGGCATAGAAGCATGGGCGTGGCAAAAGATGCAGTGACAAGTGGCAATCCAAGAAACATGAAGTAGAAAAGGAAGAAAAAGAAAAATGAAGAAATATAAGCAAGGTAAAATAATTAGTAAAATAATATTGTGTGTTACTAATTGAGATGCAAAAGTAACTAAAGTGACTCAATAAGATCCCTAATAATTTTGATGCTCTTCCTTGATAATGTTGTTTTTATTATGGAAAAGAAGATGGACATGGTCCTAGATTAGCCTGAGATGAACATGTATGAATAAAAAAAATTGCATGTACCTAAGTCAAATGATGAGGTAATGAATGTAAGTCATGATAAGGAAAGTATACCCCTGTAATTTGATTTTTCTTGGTTTGTTTTAAACCAAAAACCACTTGTCATGACAAATGAAGGTTTGTGGTCAACTAGAAACAACTTGATGTAATGTATGGTTCATGGTAAGTCGAAGCCACTTGAAAATTGTAACATTTAAGGGTAAACCAATGTAAAACCCTAGAGAATGTAATGATTGAGGGTAACCCAAAAAAACCCAAGATGTGGTTACGAGTAAGACAAAAAAAAATCAGGATGATGATTTATGATGATGAAAGGGGAGTAAAAAGGTTTATGATTCAAGAATTGTTGTTGAACATGTACAAGAAAAATATTCTTGGAGAATTTGTGGATATAGTGGCTAGTTACCCATTTACTAAACAAGATGTAAAATGAAGAATGAAAACAAGCAAAGATGAAGATTGCAGAAGACAGAAGCTTGCAAAAGACAAAAGACTAAAGAAAAATGAAGATGAAGAGAAAAATTGGACCAGTTCAAAAGACCAGTTGAAGAGACAAAGGGCGATGATTGAATATTGATATCATAAGTATTTATTAAGTGGGAATATGAAGGATTAACACCTACATGTGATATTTAATGAATATGTTGTAATATGTTAATGAGGAAGACTATGTATAAAAATCTATATATAAATCAAAGTTGAGGACAAGGAGAGAAGTTAGGATGAGGATTTCATAAAATCAAGTTGAGTGATTAATGGATATAGTTATGGAGATGGTTGAACTAAATATCCAATTATGACCGACTGTTTATGGTCACTTATTATTATCTAAAGGGACCTATTGTATAAGAGAAAGACACATGGGATTGGTATGATTGAATAGAATTGTCCATTCAAGGGTTTATTGAGTGTAAACCCACGACATCCTTTTCTAAACATCGGCTTAATATGTGTTTGAATTTATTTATTATTGATTGTTAATCCCAACACAAATTAAAGATCGGATTCATAACCACGATAGCGGTCTTCATTCAATCTGTCGCATATAGAACTCATTATACTCACCTAATGTTGAGTTACGTGGTCGATATGACTATTCCTTTCCCTTGTGTCAATTTCTCATCCTCGGTAGAGGATATAAGAATGAACATAATTGATTGTGTGGAACTATATAATGGAGTGACAAGCAAAGGGATAATATCAAAACCTTATCCTATTTATTCTCTTAAACATTTTGTTAAGATATTTAGACACTTAGGAGTTAGTTAAAATAACTCGATCTAATGTGTCTTTAGATAAAGTGTGTATATTTAGTGTGTTTCCTTAGTATGCATTTGTAGTTATGTAATATGAAAGTCACAATATGTTATAGACATAAAGTGATCTAACGATTCATATTTTCCTCAATACTAACAATTATGTTGATGTGTGGTTTAACACTCGATTGGTCCATGATCTCTATTTAAAGAGCATGGAGGGTCATTTTCTAATGATCGATTGTGAGAAACTCATATGTCAAAAAAAAAAAAAAAAAAACATTTTTCATTAATATATTGTCTCAAGTGGTTGCATTGGTTGGGGTCATGGATTGTTTCTCTCTTTGATATTTTTAACCACATAATGAATCAATGTAGTGATATTTGATATATTTTTGTGAGTGGTTGCTTAAAGGGTTCAACCTATGTGGAATCAACCTATTTATCAAACATGGCATCAAAGCCCATATGAAGACCCACTCTCGTTGTTAATTCAGATCATGAATTTGTGTTGTTGCATGCATCAAAGAATTTATGGATTTTCTTATTGATATGCATTTCTAGGTAGAAAGAGTTATTGCATTGTGTCAAAAGCACTAATTTCAATTGGAAATACTTTTTGTTTTACCTGAAAAGGTTTTTTTTCCCAAGATACGACCATTTTTGTCAAATCCAAAGGCACAAAGTTTCATTAATGTTTTTGAATTGTTTTATATACTGTGTTAATATTTTAATTTCCTTGTTTATATTTCTAAATTTCTACCTTTTTTATTTACTATGTTCTTTGTCGTGCACCTTGTGCAATCTTGGAAAACCAGAAACATATTGTTTATTTTTTGTGTATGTTTTGTGTTCTATGTTTAATGTGATCTTAGAAAATGAGAAACAAAGAGAAAACTTGCATTTTCTGGGTAAGCTAACCAAAATATAACCCTAATCTTTCACATTTGATTTTTTTCTAAATTTCATTGGTTTTTGTGTGCAACTATGTTGAATCTTTTTGCTAACAAAAACAAGGGTTTTGGAGGTAAACATGCACTTTGAGGAAGGAGTTAAAAAAATGCCCACCTTATCCTTCATAACATTTCTTATATATATTGCATTAACTCATTTGATTGAAAGTTATTTTATTAAGTAAGAAGTCTTGAGTTCAAGTCTTTATTTTCATTAAATTATTTGTTGAAAAGGTTCATGCAACTTTAAGTTATCACATAACTTTGTTGTAAAGTGAATTTCATTTAAATTATAAAAGTGTATCACTATAAAGTAACTTAAATATCTTTTTTTAAGTTGTTTTTTGCATGAAACTTTAATTTCTGAAGTAACTTCATTGTGAGAGTGATTCTCGCTTATTTTATAATAGTGGGTCACTTCATATAAAAATAACATATTTGTAAAAGTGAGCTTATAAACAAAGTTAGAGTAGGAAGGAAATTTTTTTTACTCGATGACCTCATTGTGCACCCATAACAATGTGAACCAATCTTTACCTGCCATGAAATACTTTGGTTATATTTTATTCCTTTCTTAAAAAGGGTATAATTGTGACATCGAAAGTCCATTTTTAGTGTCATGTTTTTTTAAACTACCTATATTTTCAAGAGATTTCTATCCAAATAGACAATTTCTATTTTTGAAGCCATCTTATCTACATATTTTAATATGGCTAGTCCAAGTGATTTTTTGCTTACTAGCTCAAACTATTTATTATGGAAATATTGTATGGAGGATGCAGTATGAAGCAAAGGACTTTCCCAAATTTACTTAGGAAAAAAAATTGTGCCCATTGATGCCTCAAAGAAAGCCAAATGGAATCATAATAAAAATTATGAAGCACATGGATTAATTGAAATGTCCTTATCTAATGGCTTATGGTTTAACCTTCAAGGAGTTGAACAACTAAATGACGTCGGGATAAATATGGAAAACATATTTGGTAAACACAATGATATTTGAGTCCATTAGCTTAAAAACCATATGATTTATTTAAATCCTAGTGATTTCTCTTGCATTGAATATTATCTATCTAAGTTCGAAACACTTAGACTTTTACTTGAATACTGTAACATACCATGGAAGAATGACCAATGTGTTGATACTGAGAGGGGGTTGAATCAATATCAAGTACAATTTAAAACCTTTTTTAAATTATACTTAAACCATTCAATCATATCCAATGAGCAATGAACAATAGTATAAGAGTTACACCAATACACCGCAATACACCATGCACAATATATGAGAAATAATCAATAGTTATTGTTCAAGGGAAGTAATGACTTCCAAAGGTAGCTACAGCTTCCAAATGTAAAGGGAGGGATA